>VYZP01021336.1:0-24632 GCA_013400635.1 Hypocryptadius cinnamomeus
CCTCCTGAGCCTCCTGGCAGATGTTCTAACCAATTGCAGGATAAAACTAAAAAGCTGTATGAGAGGAAAATGAAAGAGGGCACGGATATGAACTACAGCATCCAGAACAAAAAGGAATTTTGCAACCCCAGCATCTATGAAAAGCTGATCCAATTTTGTTCCATTGATGAAATTGGTACAAATTACCCAAAGGACATGTTTGATCCTCAGCTGGTCAGAGGATTCATATTATGAGGCACTAGCTAAAGCCCAGAAGACTGAGATGGGCAAATTGAAGAAGGCCAAGAAAGGACGTACAGAGATTGAATTTGTGACTGGCACTAAAAAGGGTACGACAAGAAGCGCTGGTTCCACAACCACCACAACATCCAGCACCACTGTGGGAGACACCCAGAAGAAGAGGAGGAGGAGCAAGTGAAATGTGTTGAGGAAGGGTCCCAAAGAATGACTCATAAAATTATATCATCTCATTGTGGGCTCCTGCATCCTGAGGGGAGGAACCAAACATTCCTACCTGGATATAGTCTGAGCTGGAACACCACAGGAGCACTACCACTGGATTCCCAGAGGACAAGAGCTCCACAACCACCACGGGACCTCCAGAGAAGGACCAGATCTTTCTACAGGATCACTGCTTCAACAGAACCATCACTCCAACAGCCCCCATTTAACCGGACTGCTACCTCCACCCTGACCACCAGGCTGGCAGGTCGTACTCTGACTCTATCAGTCTAAACCAGTGTTTCCGTACTACTGCCTTTACTTTAATTTTCCTATTAAATTGTAGTTCTGACTTAGAATCTCCTGCTGGTTTGCTTTCAAACTAGTACACTGCCCCATCACTTTCTGGCAGAATCCAGGAATGTTTCTGTCCTGACATTGTCTCCACCAAGCCCTACAGGCATTCCTTTCCCAGACAGCAGCAGGAATGGGATTAGGATGAATCACAAACTGAGGGTAACCTGGGCTATGGGACCTCACTCCCTTTGGCTCTGTGGAAATCATGGAATCCCAGAGTGGTTTGGGTTGGAAGGGACCTTCAAGATCATGCAGTTCCACCCCCTGCCATGCAGGGACACTCCACTATCCCAGGTTGCTCCAAGCCCCATCCAACCTGGCCGTGGATGCCCCCAGGGACAGGGCAGCCACAGCATTTCCAGGCAACCTCAACAACCCATCCCAAACCATCACATTCAGCGCCACCAGAGACCAGGAGGCACCTGCAGAGCTCAGCACAGGGACACTCCATGGCCTGGCCTCACAGGATCCTGCCCAGGAGCAGCAGATATCTGGGATTTTCCCTTTATTCCCTTCCTCCAGGCGGCAGCCGAGCGTCTCCCAGCCCCGCCCGCGGCCCTGAGTGGCAGTGAATGAACTGCCCTGACATCTCCTCTTGAAGCAAAGCAAAATGTGTTGAAGATAAACCAGTTCCAGATGTTTTCCCAGTGTTGCCAAGTTACTCAACATGTTCTGCTTTAGTTGTCAGATGCTTTCAAAGCGATTTCCCTAACTCCGAGCACGAATGGTGAGGGCTCTCCCTGGGAATCTTCTGCCTGGGGCTACCATGGATCTGTATTTTCATAAGAAAAAGACTCAGCTAATGATTAATGTTCCCCAGAGGAAGCGGGGCCTTTCTTTGGGATTTTTCTTCAGTTATTTTTAATTAATTTGTACAACTGGCAGCTACATGAAAGTGCAAAACCCGGGAATAATGCTGGACCCGACTCCTTTTGCTCCTTCTCTCTGCCCACACCTGGAGCTTGTGGAGACATCATCATCCCTCACTTTCCTGGGGATGAGAAACCTCCTCACCAGGGAGGAATCACTGCTTCCCACTGGGAATTTTCTCTGAGCAAAGAGAAGTTTGTCCACTGAAGGAAAAGTTGAGTTTTACACATTAATCCCAGCACGGGGTGTCTCCTTTAGGGACAAGAGATAAGATCACTGGATGAAAAGGACAAAGCCCCTTGGGTTTAAGTTCCTGGTAGGATAAATCACTTAGAGCTCACATATTTCAAGGTGGCTTTGGGAATGTGGAAAGCATTTGGGGTTGCAAAGGGCCCCTGCTCGAGTGGACACAGGGCTTGGGGTGAAGCATCACTGCACACGCAGGGTAAGGAAGCCCTTCCCCTGCTTATCCAGGCACATTCCTTCTTTATACAAGCACACTCGCTCCTTTTCCAGGCACATTCCCTCCACTTTGTAATAAAAATAATGCCAGTGGTGTTAAGTGAGACAATGTCACCGTCTGCCTCCTGGGCTGTTCTCTCAGAGAGCAAAGCCAGAGTACTTGGGGATGGAGGATTAGGAGATTGTAATGTCAGACCAAAGGCAGGAATTTTATCCAATGGGCTCCTGATGATGGACTGCTCCATACACCACTTCCAGCTGCTCCTGCTCTGGGAACAGCCTTGTCTGGATCCGTTTAAGCAGATTGGCAAAGTGTTGAATGCAGCATATGGTGCCCTAAAACCACAGAACTTATTGACAGCAGCCCAGACTCACTAAAGAAAAGATCTTCTACAGCCTCACTCTGGGAAGACCCAGCACCTTCCTCCCACTTGCAGCAGGTAAAGCCCATCCCACGCACCCGGAGCGGATCCGCATCCCATGTGCTCTCTCTAGCGTCTCGTCCTCCTGGGAACACCCCTCGGGAGCCGTGGCCTGGAAAATGTATGGATCTCCTGTCCTGGTGGCCTCCTCACTCCTGGTGGATGGGGCTCAAACCTCCCCAGTAGCCACCCAAACCAGCCCAGTTCTGAATTGGCTCCACTTCCCGATTCACTGGGATGCAACACCTCCCAAGGAAAACCTCCAGCAGGAGTCAGGGAAGGTGAAACTGTTTCTCACAGCTCCCAGGTTGTCCCAGCAAATCCCTGCCAGCACCCCCTGAAGATGACTTGGGTTGTTGGATCTCACTCCTGCAGCTCTGTGGAAATAATGGTATCATGGAATAGTTTAGGATGAAGGAATCTTAAAGCCCATTCTGTTCCACCCTCTGCCATGGGCAGGGACACCTCCTACTAGACCAGTTTGCTCCAAGCCCTGTACAACCTGGCCTTGGACACTTCCACAACTTCTCTGGGAGCCCCACATCACCACCCCCAAGCCTGGCCTGACACTCCATCACCAGTAGGACACAAGGGCTTCAGGGCAGGGAGAAGGACGCGCATCCCTCAGGGTGGTGCCGGATCCGGATGTGGTGCAGGGACTGAGGCTGGGCCACGCTGCTCGGTGTCACACATGACACAACAAACAGGACCAGTGACTCAGGGCCACTCGCTGACGCACCACACTGGGCTATTCTTCTCTCTCCTGATGAGTCGCTCCAAGATTGGACACAGTCTATCTCCAAGAGAGGCGCCTGGAATTAGCTTAACTCTTGGCAGTACAGGAGAAATCTAATTTCCTTCGGGATCCGGCTGTCTGGAGGCAGGGACGGGGCTGTGCTCCCTCCCCTGGCCTGCCTGGGAGCTTTTACTCCTTGTCAGAGCAGCTCCACAACCCACTGCTCACAGAAAACCAAGGGATTGGATCCCTGTTTGCAGAACTGCTCCATGTCCAACTGTTCTGATTGGTGTAAACTAGGCTGAAATTATATGGATGATGAATAGTCAAATGAAAGACATCCTACTTTTTGGGTGACAGTAGCAAGGGAATCTGCTCTGGAAACACTCTCCATCTTCCATGAGCATCACCCTGAAAATCATGGGACAACAGGATCACAGGCCTCATCTCTGCAGGACTTTGGGAACAGGCAACTGGTGGTGTGTAAACATCACCCCAAAGCTCTGAGATTCAAGTCAAAGCAGGAATCAAACATTCAGCTGCTTCTCAGAGCCTCTTTGGTCTGGAAATGGGCTGGAAATGTCAGGAAACCTGTGCTTCCCACGAGATGCCTGGTACTTCCTTCTTCCAGCCAGGCAGGAAGTAGCTTTGCTCATGGGGCTCTGCTCACGGGGCTCTGCTTGGTTTTGTTCCACCTCAACAGCCCAGAAACCACAAAACTCCTACAGATCATCAACTCTGGGACTTCTTGAACCCTCACAGGGATCTGAGATCAATTTGGGATGCAGGACATTCCTCCTGCTCCATCCCTGCCTCCTGCAGTGACCCACGCAGAGCTCTGCTGTAGGTTCGTGTCAAGAGCCAGTCTGGAAACAGAGGGACCATCCCAGCCCCCCTGGGAGCAGGGAGTGGGCTCACACCCAACACGTGACCTTGTGCTGAAACACCCTCTCTTCCTTCCCTGCCCACACCCTGGACAAATTGCAGCCCCTGGTGCCTGGCCTGGAGGCACCACCTCGCAGTGTCCATGCTGGGAGCAATTCTGGTGGGTGGGTGGAGAATTGGGAGTTTCCTAGGAAATGACCTGGGGATCAGACCCTAGGGATCTGATGTTTGTTTGGGGCTGAATCCCTGGATATGCTGAGCTCAGGTTAAAAAACCACCCCAAGTGAGCCGAATGAGGCTACACCAGCCAGCACCTTGCCCAGCCAAGTCCAGCTGGGCTCCCAGAAATTTCCGGATCTGGGGGCATCCATGTATTGAAACTATTCACAAAAATGCTCCTCCCTAGCTGGGCTTTATTAGTGCCTCTTTGTGTGGGAGACTCTCCCTCCAAGCCAGATTGCTCCAGCCCGTTTGCCCAGTCCTCCTGCCATCCAGTCAATGATTTGTAGCTGGGAAGCATGGAAGGATGCCTTTGGGATTCCCTGCATCCAACTGTTGCCACGTGGGATCCCTCTCCTTCACAGCCTGTGTGCTGCTGGAGTCACATCTCCCCAACTCCTCACTGAGACCAGTCCCAACAGCCAGGGAGGACAACAAAAAAGGTTACACCAAATCATCAGGACACTTTGCAAAGTGGGATGTGGGAATGCTGGGGACATCCCTCCTGCTCCAAACTTCCTCCCTCTCCTCCTCCTCGCATAGAGGAGCAGGAAAGGCCAGGCTGGAGGAGCAGGCTGGGATGCAGTGAGACCAACCCCGAGTGGTACCACAGTGCAGTGTCACAGCGTCCCACTCCTGTCCCCAAACGCCATCAGTGAGGCAGTGCCGTGCTGAGGACACTGCGCCCCACCAGGGTGGTTCTGCCCCGAGCCCCAGTGGCTTTTCCCAGGGACAGGAGTGGGCCAGGCTGTGCCGGGAGGTGCCACCCCTCCGCCTGCTCCCTCGGGATTCAGACCCAGGAGAAAAGGAACGAGGGCTGGGCTGACCGTCAAACCTCGGCACGGCGCGGTGGGGGAGGCGCGGGCACTCAAGGCACTCGCGGCAGCGGCCGGGGAACACCCGGCAGTCCCATGGGGACATCCTTCGATTCCCAGGGACCCCTCCCCTCGGTCCCCCCGGCCCCGTGCCGTTCCTGCCCTCCCGGCGCCTGCGGGGCCGGGAATGCTGGCCCTGCCCGAACCCTTCTGGCGCCGGGTCCCGCAGCCCTGTGCGCGTTAGAGACTCTTCACCACGGGGATGCCCCGCGCGAGCAGCTCTTGGGGGATGTGCGGGGGTGCGTGTGTGCCACCCCCAATCCCGTGCCTCCCATTGGAGGAATAGCATGTGCCCCCCTTATGGGAAAAGATCTGGCGTTCTCCTTGGAGGTCGGCTCTGCCCTCTGTGTCACTCGTCCCGTGCCACGCTCTCCTCCAGGGCGGGCGGGGTCTCCAGGCCGAGCCCCCCGGCGCCGCCGTGCACGCTCGAGAAGGACACCATGGTGTGGAGGAGCATCAGGACCAGCACGCACAGTCTGATCCTGCTGCTGCCGAGGCGAGACCCCGCAGAGACCGGCAGCAAGGACGGGGAGCGAGGCTGGTGGTACTGGTGGTACTGGTGGTGGTGGTGGTGGTAGAGGTGGTAGTGGTTCTGCCTCTGGTGATGGAGGTGGGGGTCGTGGCGGTGGAAATGGAGCGACTCTGACGCCGTGGATTTGGGGGATGTGTCCTCGTTGCTGTCTGGGGGTTGCTCGCAGGAGTCCCATTGCACCTCGCAGCACTTGGCCTCCTCGTCGGGCAGCTGGTTCTCCAGCAGCCCTGCAGGAAGGAAGGAAGCAGGAGGAGGGGTCAGCGGGACACTGAGGATGAGGCTGCGGAGGAAGCGAGCCCTGGTGCCCAGCAGCTGTGGGATGGGCACACCTGAGAACCAGGACATCCAGACACCCCCTGGGACTGGCGCCAGCATGTCTGTGACCTGCACACACCAGCAAGGT
The DNA here is from genome assembly GCA_013400635.1 of Hypocryptadius cinnamomeus. Classification (NCBI taxonomy): domain Eukaryota; kingdom Metazoa; phylum Chordata; class Aves; order Passeriformes; family Zosteropidae; genus Hypocryptadius; species Hypocryptadius cinnamomeus. Next base: position 6,203 of record VYZP01021336.1, read on the forward strand.
GAGCTCAGGGCTCCCCAAATCCTGCTCACAGTGGTTCAATATCCCCATCCTGCTTTAATCCATCACCTGTAGCTCCCTCCATGCTTTAGCTTTCAGTCAGAAGTAGGACTTTCACCTCCTGGGCTGAGATGTTGCTGTGCCCCCATTAACCCCTTACCCCCATACCCTTGAGGTGGCCATGTTTTGGCATCGGGCAATGTTTCCACACTGCCCCTCCTCCCACTCCACCCCGACAAGCCTTCCAAACCCGGGGAGTGGCTTGGAAATCTGCCAGGGCTCACCATCACCCCCCTGTGCCCGGTGTGAGCCCGGCCCTCCTTACCCGTACAGATGAAGCCAGGCAAACCTCCATAGATCAGCTCATCATTGTCCGGTAACACGAAGGGGCACCTGGTCTGCACCTCCAGGCAGTATTGCTTGCATGGGATCCGCTGCCGGCACTGCTGCTGGGTCACGTTGAAGTACTCGGAGCACAGCCACGCCTTGTAGACAGCCTGGGGGAAATCATGGACAGGGACACGTCACTCCCCCGAGCACCGGGACAGCTGGAGCACCTCAGTGTGGAAGGGACGGGAGAGCTCCCAGATCTTGTGGGAAATGTGTGTTGGGGTCACTTGTTGAACAGCAATGGATTCAAACAACCCATTGGAGCATAACAATGGTGGAACTCGTCTATCCAGCTAAATCCACCACAAAAATAAAGCTAATTACCACATGGAATAACGTCCCCTACAGACAGGCATTGTGGCAGATTCTGCCAACATCAGTAACCCAAGAGCTCAGTCTGTCACACAAAAATTCAAATGCTGCTTATCACCCATCCCAGAGTGTCCTACTCATCCCCAAGACATCCCACTGCTCTCCTGGGAAGGGGAGGATTTTCACTTCCTCTAAAGTGCTTTGGCCCCCATCAGCTCTGAACATGGGACAGCAAAACACATCATGGGCTGGTCTTTACTGGAAATTTCCTGCTGGAAAAGCTGCTGGACAGAAGGAGCTGGGGTGCAGCACATGCAGCCACTGCACCTCAGGCTTGTCCCTCTCTGTCACCAAATAACACCTTCCTCACCTTCCCCACCAGGTCCTGGGAGAGATTCCTGATTCCCTGACATCTGGAACTTCTGCTGTGCCATTTCTTTTGGCTCAAGGGGGAAATTTGCTCAATTTCCATGGATGTTCTGGCACTGGGATGTACCAGTGGTACAGGTGTCTCCATGTGCTCTGTTCACCTTCCTGATACTTCAAGCTGTGCTTGGCAACACTTCCAGAAGGAAGAGCACCCTGGGGGTTCAGCTGTGACTGCAAGGCTGTGCCACATTCCCTGCCTCTCCAGCCTGTCCAGTCCTGGGTTTCCCTCTTTCCTCCCAGCCTCCATGTGCTTGTGCCCACAGCAGACAGCCAGGCATAGCCCAGCTGGCTCAGTTACAACCATATTCCCAAATTTCCCTTATCTCCCCAGCATCAGGCATGGGGGAAGTTGTTTGTCTCCACTGGCTGTAGCAAACAGGGAGGGAGAGCTCCCGTTCCTCCTGGTGTGCATCATTCCTCAGGCTGCAAGGAACCCATGGCACTTCCAGCTCATCCATGAACTCATGAGGGCACGAGTGACAGCAGCACAGTCATTCCATGACCACATCCAACTTCCTTTGAAACCAGCTAGAAAGGGCTCCCTGTGATTCAAAGGGAGTGAGTTTCCCTCCTCGGCATGCTTAGAGAAACTCCCTGCTCTGCCTTCCAGCTGCATTTTCATTTTCTGGAGGCTTTAAACCCATCACTTCTTTGTTTCCCCATGTTTTTCATAGATCCTTATCATTGTTTCTTTGGCCCACAGTGGTGTGTCAGGATTAAAGCTGGTTGGGAAATTCTTGGCAAGTTATTTTAGTTTGGTTTTTTTTCATGTAAAATGCCAAATCATGAAAGCCAGAATTTTCACAGAATTGTGTTAGCTTTGGTGAAACTTTCATCCCAAGAAGTTTAATGGGCACCAGGACACAATTTATGGAGTGAACATTTTGGAGCAGTCCCCAGTACCGTGGCCAGGGCTGGCCCCTGGGATGTGGGAATGCAGGTGTTTGTTCTCCTTGTCCTGTTGGGTGTTAATTACTGGGACACAGTGGAGCAGCTCCAGAGGAGGGAATAACTCTGCAGAGTGTGAGGACACAAGCAGGAGAGTTTTGAGGTCTGGATCTGCATCCCTGACCATGGAAGTGTCCAGGGTTAGGCTGGCTGGGGTGTGGAGCACCCTGGGAGAGTGGAAGGTGTCGTGTCCCTGCCTGTGGCAGGAGGTGGGACAGGATGGGTTTAAGGTCCCTTCCAACCCAAACCATGCTGTGACTGCATGATCTGCCCAAGCTGATTCCCTTGAACCGAGGAGGAAGAGGCTGTGCTCTGGAGGGGCCACAACTCCCACTGCAACACGTGCCCTCCCTGATAGCCTCTGCTCCCTTGGGGACAGTGTGTGGAGCAAGCAGACATGGGGACAGCAAGGAGGACACAGCAGGACCCCTCAGTGGGTGGCACACGGCCCTCTGCAGGCACCATGAGTTTCTCTCTGTTGGGAAAGCAGGACCTGTCACTGCTGCTATGGAACCTCAATAGGATGTAAAGGACGGTTAGAGAGCTCAGGGGACAGTGACACCTTACACTGATGGGACATAGCACCAGGGGGTGTAAAATGGGCTCCAAAGCAGCCACTGACTGCCCAGGATGTATTCAGACAGACCACATCCTTATTCCAATCTGAGGACTCAACAAATCCCTGCCTGGACACGATGCTGTTGTTCCCACACACTCCAGACACACTCCAGGGTAATGTGGAGCAAAACAGAGAGAGGTCTTATTAATCACCTTAATTATTTGGGGTGCCTTTAGAGCAACAAGGAGAGGGTGTCCTGAGAACACCCCAACCCTCAGAGCGTCCGGCAGTGAGCAGCTGGATGAGCTTCTCCTTCCCCTGGTGACCATCCAGGATTTTGGACAGCTGGCGTGGATGACATGCTTGAATTTGAACTGGCTGATGTCAGGTGGGTGAATTTCCCCCAAAGCCATGAAGTTTTCAGGATTAAAATCTGGATGGATTAATTAAACCACAACCAGCATGTAGTTTAAAGGGGAATTGTGAACACACAAAGAGCCGGATGGACATCACTGGTGTGCCCAGTCCCATCTGGGATGGGCACCCTGAATCCATCCCTCCAACTCAGCCTCTTTTCCAGCCTTCATCTGCCTTAGGATAAACATCTCCATCAGTGGGACTTCCTCGTGTTTCCCAAGGAGGCTGTTTTACAGCACTTATCTTGCTGCCTACAAGTTTTCCTTCATACTTGACCTACATTTTTCCATCCAAAAGTTCACTCCCTTCAATCATTCCCTCCACCATTCCCTCTCCCTGCTCTGTGTTTACACATCTCTAATATTTGCAGATGTCTCACGCTCCCCCTTTAGTCACAACTCAGGCGAGCTCGGTTGATTTACTCACTCCCATTTCCTGCCAGTCTTCTTCCCAGCTCCGACTCTCCCACGCTGCTTCCCAGATCCCAGTCACATCCCAGCTCCCACCTGGGCTCACGTGCAGCCTGCCATGGAGGGTACACTGAGTGCTCCAGCAGAGGATTGTGGGTGACACCTGAGCTGTCCCAGCTCCAGATTTGGGTGGACAAATCCACCCAAAAAAAGGCAGCTGGAACAGGAGATTTCCCAGAGCTTTGCAGGAAGCTGACTGGGTTCATCCCGCTCTCACGTGGAAACAGCTGGCACGAGCAGGCTCTGCATGGATCCACACATATCCCCCCTAAAATGTTTGTGATGATTCCCATCAGGGAAGTCTGGCAGAGGGTTTTGGTCACACACAGGAACATGCCATGAATTTAATGAAAATATGGAAGGAGACACTGCAAGGAGCTGCTGATACCACTGGGGAGGGCAGAGCTGGAGCACTCATCCAGAACCTGAACCAGGATTCCCTGGCTGCCTTCCATTCTTCCTTCCCTTTCCCCTTGAGGGAAGCACTGACCCCAGCCAGCCCTTGCCATTCCCTTGAGGCAGATCCTCCAGGTGCTGCAGCAGGAATTCCTGCAGCTCTGCAGGATGGAAACTGTCTGTGTGTACTCAAAAACAGAGAAATCCAAGACCTGCTGGTCCAGCAGGGCTCTCCCATTTCACTGGGATCAGGCTGAGAAACAGGTGGATCTCCAAGAGATCCTAGTGTCCTCCCATCACTCACCCACAGAGATCCATGTCACAGACAAGGAGCAAATTCCCTGGGATGCTCAAGGTTTTGGTATCTCCAAGCTTTCCCCACACAATCTCCTTAGTTCTGCTGTTAAAAAGGACACGTGAGAATTTAGGACAGGAAGAAATTTATTCCCTGCTTAGATCAAGTAGGAGAGCTCCCTGGCTTCCATTGCTGCCCTCTCTGGATTCTTCAGGAAGTGGGTTGGGGTGCAATCAGTGTTCCTGCCATTCTGGTTTGGCTTTTGGCAGATCTCCAGCCTGGCCAAGTAAATTAAAGTGACCTCAACTCCAAAATAGCTCCAGTTTGGTGCCCTCTTCCTGCATTTTTAGCTCTGGAGGACTGGCTGCATGACTCTGAGAAAGCACACGGAATTTGGCTGCCTAGGAAAGGAGCCAACTTCAGACACCCGATTTATATGGAAGGAAGAGGACAGGCTATCTGTCCACATTGGAATTTTGGAGGTGGGATGAAAAACCTCATCATAAAAGACATTAAAAAAAACCCAAAATGAATTGGATTTCTAATAGTGAATTACGCTGTCTGCTCACGCTTCCAGTGGGGTCTGGAAGCAGCAGTCAGAGGGATGGTGCTTTCACAGGGAATTCTGTGCCAAATGGGAGTTCTTCCCTGCCTGCACTATTCCCCCTGTCTCCTGGCAGTACCAGGACAGCATTCCCCACCAAACAGCTTTTCCAAAGTCTTTTTGTGTCTTTAGGATTTCTGCACAAATTTGGCCACTTCAAGGCCAGTCCAGTTGCTGCCAGTATGTTGGAAACACTGGCACTGCCCGTGGAACCATCCCAGCTACATTTTGGGAGAACCAAGGGGCAGGAATGGAGCAGCATTCTCAGGATACACCATCACTGCAGAGGAAGCAGTGTTTGGGATAGTTTGGATGCCCACTGGGAATGCCAGCTGTAATTAACACAACAAACTGTTGTTCTCCCATCTGAACAGGAATCAATGCTTGGGAAGTTTCCCCAAGGAAAATCCTGCTAATGGCACAAACATAACAAACCCTTTTCCTTAATCAGAGGCAGGGATTGGGGCAGCATCCCCAGACCAAAATCCACTTCTCTGGAAGGGGAAGATGCTGACTGGAAGGCAGAGAGTGAAATAGGGAGGTTTTCCCTACAAAACAACCTCAGAAGAAGACCTGGGAGTGTGCTTGGACCAGAGGTGAGGATCGCTCTGGAAGTTGGGCTCTGCCATCATGACTCCTCTTTTCCCTCTTCTCACTGGGTGCACCCAGCTCCCAGCAGGGATGGGAAGAAAAATCCCTGCCTGCCCCTGCCAGACCCGCAGCCTGGAGCAGCCCCCTCCCCTCCCAGAGCAGTTCCTGGGACTCACATTTCCATCCTGGTCTGAGAGGAGCATCTGGAGTGGCTGTGCCTCATTAATCTTGGACACAGGGAAATGAGCACTGCTAATGAGCCGCTTGGGCAGCTCTCCAAGCTCTGGCACACGAGGATGCAGCACGGGGAGCAGGACAGGCTGCGGGGGAGAGAAGAGCCCCCCTGGATGGCAGAGGATTAAGGGAATACTGAGGTCCAGGGCCAGCCAGGAGGAGTCACAAACACATCTGCAATGTCCAATTACCACTGTATTCAATTAACTCAGGCAGTAACAATGTGGAGCTTTAAACCAGCTTCTTTTAGGCTTTTTAAAAAATTCTCCTTGCTATGGGCTGTTCCAACATCATCTCTGGGACAGCTGATTTTTGGTTTCTTTGATAGTTCTGGAGTTGTTATCCCTGCCTTGACACATTCACATGCTCTGGGTGAGGAGAGAGGGGACAAAAACACCAACCCAACCCTAAACCCCAACAACTGGGCAGGATTATGGGATTTGTATTGTTTTTCCTTCATTTTTAATATAAAGTTGCCTTTTGCCTGGCGATGACAGCACTGGAGCCGCAGCTCCTCCGTTTCCCAACCAGGGGAGCCTCTGCCCATTGTACCCAGCTGCAGAGGGCACGGAGCGGCAGCTGCGGTGGGCACTGGGATGGGGCTGCCAGCAGGAATGCCTGGGACACGGATGGGGATGGGGGAATGGGGATGGATGCTTGCAGGCTAGAATGGCACTGGTGGGAATCTCAGCTGGAGTGGGTATTCCTCAAACACCACTGGAAACTCCACACAGAGCTGCTGGGCTGGCTGGCATGTGCCCATTCCAGGCACTCCATCACCCTGCAGCCCACCCCTCTCCAGGTTTGGTTTTCCCAGAAGTTCTTCCCCAGCCATCCCACCCATGACACCAGTTTGCATCCTGATTTTGTGTGTCGTTCTGGGCACAGGGGGCCCAGGTCTGGCACTGACCAGGCTCATCCTCCAGGAAGGTCCTGGGCAGTGAAACATTCCCTGTGCTCCCAAACTGTGCCTTCCCACCTACATCCCACAGGACCAGACCATATCACTTGACCTGAGTGATGAAGTCACTCCCGAATTACCTGGAAGCAACTTGTCAGTGCTACTCACTCACCACTCAATCACCTCATGAAGCAGCTGATAGCTTTAAAGTTTAGAACTTTTAGTTTTCATTTGAAAAATAAAGCATTTTAGCTTTAATTCCCAGTTCTTGGATGAAAGAGACTGTGTGAATGCTCCTTCTTTTAGAGGGAAAAGCCCCGAACTTCCCCCTCCAAGCCACTCAAACCCAGTCTGAGACACACAATGCCCCAGGTGCTCATTGATTAAAACCAAGATAAAATAGCTTGAAAGTGTGACCCCCACACACCTGACACACTCAAGGCCCAGGTAACAACTGTCACACTATGTCATGATATCAGGCAGCTCAACACATGCCTTGGGAAGGACTGAAGTGGGAAAGGCCAGGAAAACGAGCACCCCAACCTGTCTCTGCAACCACACACACCCCCCCAGCACCCAGAGGTGATGGGCTGGGGGGTGGCAGTGCCAGCTTCCAGCTCCAGGTAGGAGGTGGCAGTGCCAGCTCCCAGCCCTGGGAATGCTCTCAGGGGACAGACACCACAGTCACAGACTCCTAGCTTTGCTCATCTGCTCATGGCACCGAGGGCTGCTGTGTGCAGAGCCCGGGGAAAAGCCTGGTCTCATCCCAGTAGATGCCACACTGCCCTTGGAACAAGCCCAGGAGGCAGAGCTTGTGCTCGTGGTTGCACTGGAGCAGGAAGCATTCCCTGGAAGAGCAGAGCTTGTGGACTCGCTTTGGACACTTCTGACAGCTCCTGTGCTGAGGGGACAGAGCACATGGCATCCCAACATGGCCATGTGCCTGTGCCTGTTGATTAATCACAGTCATTAATGGCACAGCTGGATGAACAAGAAGGCAGTGACCACTGCCAGGCCCTCCTGCTTCCCACAGCCAGTGCCTGTCTCCATGCATGTCACAGGCTGCTCCATGCCCTGCCCAGCAGTGTCTGCAGCCCCTTTCCCTCCCACCACAGCTCCCACTTTTCCCAGTGCAGGCTGGGATCTGGCTGGAGGTTACCCCCTGTCCAGCCACCCAGCCTGCCTGACCACTCCTACAGCCCCTAGCCCATTGCAGGAGGCTCTTGATCCCAGATCACTGCTATAAACATCCCAATTCCCATGGAATATTTCCCTTTCATTAACAAACTCCACCTCAGGGTAGATGCATCCTCTCTCCAAGGGGGGTGAGCACGGGGTGACAGTGCTCTGCTCACGGATGGGAGCTCTTATCCCAGCGTTCCTGATGTCAGTCTCCTGTTCAGTCCCCCCTCCTCACATCCTGGGTGTGTCCCCTCTACTCACCCTGGGAATTCCCTGGCAGTGTCTGGGACATAGTGGCCCAGCCATGGTGGGCTGCCCGTGGGCACTGCTGCCAGACCCCAGGCACAGCCACTCCCTGTCCCAAGATCCCAGCCCAGGAGCACGGTGAGGCCACAGGGACCAGCATTCCCAGGCTGCAGTTAATCCAGGCTTCTGCTCCTTTCAAAAAGGGTCTTGGCTGGGCTTTAGAGAAGAGCAGCTTGTCAGGAAGGCAAGGCCAGCTGGAGTGTGGAGGTTTGTGTGGGAAGGGGGTGGACAGCTGGTGGCCAGGGAGAGAGCAGCTCTCACTGGCATCTGGAGGGCTCTGTCCTTGTGACACCACATGGCCATGCCCCAAGGTGGAAGAGGGGAGGCCAGGCCTCCAGTTCCAGGGCCTCATCACACTCTGAGGAAAGTTCTTCCCAATATCGCATCTAACCCTGCCCTCTGGCAGTGGGAAGCCATTCCCTGTGTCCTGTCCCTCCATCCCTTGTCCCTCTCCAGCTCTCCTGGAGTCCCTTTAGGCACTGGAAGGGGCTATAAGGTCTCTCTGGAGTCTCCTCTTCTCCAGGTGAGCACCCTCAGCTCTCCCAGCCTGGCTCCAGAGGGGCTCCAGCCCCTGGAGCAGCTCTGTGGCCTCCTCGGGACTCGCTCCAGCAGCTCCATCCTGTACAATTCCTTACCTGCCAGCCCCCAGTGGGTCAGATACCAGCCCATCCTAGCAGCCCAATGACTTAAAAAGTAATTAAAGACCTCTGCAAAACTGCAGCTGAACACGATGGAGTTGGGGACAGAGGGAAAGTGAGGTCCCTGCAATCTATTAGGATGGCTTGAGGAATTCACTCCCATTAGATCCTGCTGCAGCCAGGGGCTTAGCAGGATTCAAAAGTGGATTAAACATTTATACAGCTAATGAGAACATCCTGTTACATTAGATAGGATATAAAAAAATAAAGGCGAGACACTTCAGTGCCACGAGCCATAAATTACCCACCAGTGATGGGGGCGAGGGAGAAGTTTCTCTGCTCATCCCCCTTCCAAGGAAGTGGTGAGGTTGGAAAATTGTTCTCAGGATGGTGTAAGTGTCCAGCCCAGCTAGGGCTTGTCACAGCAGGGCTGTCTTGCATCCAATGCCTACGGAATAGCCCAATCCTGTACTCTGCCAGGAGCCACTTGCACAGCATCCAGTGAGGTCCCACTTGGCTCGAGTGGGAATGGGACAGGGTATGAGGCAGCAGGAGGAACCTGGTCCCTCATGTCATCCTTGTGCACCCCACAGAGACGGGCAAGCAGCAGGATCTGGCCCATCCCAGCTCCCTCATGGAGCAAACAGAGGGGAGACAGGAGCATCCTGGCTCCTGGGCACCTTCCATGGCCACAGGGAAGTGCAGTGTTCCATGCTCATGTGCACAGTTTTCTATGCTCATGCTGGGTCTTGCAGCCACCTCAACTTGTGCCCACAGGTCCCTTAAATGCAAGCAAAGATGATTTTGAGATGCTTATCAGCACTCCTGGCAGCTCCTATTGGTGGAGACACACAACAGGCCATGGCTCATGTCAGACCCCAGAGCTGCAACCTCTGGTTTTCTCTCCCTGGCTGAACAGCACTTGCAGAAATCTCCTGCTCCCTTCCAGGGGAGGAAAGCCCCAGGATAACTCTCAGTCTCCGTGCCGAGCAGCAGGCAGGCATTCCTGGCTGGCATCGCTCCTCAGGCGGAGAATCCCAAGGGATGTGCTACTGCAGGGAAACCCATTCCTGCTGCTCTCCCCTGGAGCGAGCCCAGGACAGGCTGGGGCTCTCCCTGTCCCCATCCCCTGTCCCTGTCCCTCATGCTCCACAGAGTGGAAGTGCTTCCCCTGCATTCCCAAGAGCAAGGGATGTCTGGAGAGTGGTCCCAGGACCACACTCTGAGCCAAGCTGCCACCCCAGAGCTCCTGGTGCTTCCTGACAGTCTCATTTGAATGGGAGAGCAAGGAATGATGAAAAAACAAGCAACACAGCAGGGCAGGAAAACACTGCTCCCTGCACACACAGGCAGAGATGCCTGTGGATTCCTCCTCTCCATATCAAGCTCCATGGAAAATGACACAGAAGACAACCAGCTCCAAGGAATATGACACCAAAGACCAAGAGCAGATCAGGGAGATGCCCAGGTCTGAAGGGGGTTGAACTTATTACATTAAAGTCACAAACACAGCTCTTGCTCTGCCAGCACTGGTCAGTCCTTCCCAAACTGTGTCTGTTCAGAAAATTCCAAGAAAAATCCACCTGCCTCCTCTCCCTCGGTAAACACCAGCAGTGGGGAATGCTTCAGACTGGCCCCTGCAGGCTCAGGGTGTTCCAGGCTCCCTGATCTGGGCAAATCCAGGAGCTGGCACACCTCTCACCAAGAAAACCCCCAACCCAGCCACTTCCAGGCCCCCTCTCCAGCTCCACCTTCGCTCTCCTGTCCATCTGCAGCCTCCACCCACCAGCAGTGCTGCAGAGCTGCCGTGCAGAGATAAGATTCCAGCCAAGATGCCAAACACGTGTATGTTACTCCCAAGAGGATGAGCAGGGCAGGTGGCATTTCCTTCTCCAGCCAGGACCAGGAACACCAGGATGCTGGCGCAGGCAAGGCTCTGGAAAATCAAATCCTTGCCAGGTGAGGCCATTTCATGCTGCTTTTTGAACAGAGTGGCCACGTTGGCAGCATCTGGGGGAGCCAATGCTGCCAGCACTGCTCTTCCTGTGACACCCCAGGAGCATGGCTGGGAGAGAGGCCCCAAGGAAAAGCCAGGTGCTGGGAAGAGGAGCAAGGCTGAAGCAGGCAAGCCATTCCAGGCAGGCAGCTGCTGGCTCTGCCCACGGGAATGGGGCTGGAGCAGCGTGGACAGATGGCTACTTCTTGCCCAGGCAGCCTCCATGTCTCATTCACAGATTTGCTGTCCCTGAGTCATTGCCCTTCAAAGGACAGCAGAGCTGAGCTCCTGCGTGGAGCCAGGCATGAGTCGAATCCTAATGGCATCCCGGTGACAGCAGGAATAGCCCCCGGCAGCCAAGTACATCCTGCCTCTGCCACCTGCCTGCCTCCCACCCTGGAGGGCAGCTCTGGAGCCCACAGCAGAGGAAAAGCCTGTGGGGCATCCCTAGGGACAGGCCTGGGGCTGTGGGATATTTTGACAAACCCTCTCTGTGTGGGATCCTTGGCACTGCCCAGCACCGGGGTCAGGCCAGGCCATGTGTGATCCCCGCTGGGCAGAACGGCTCCTACCCTGATGGAAAAGAATCCTGTCTCAGGCAGGGACCAGGTGAAGCCCATTGTGAGGGCAGGTCCAGCTGGGTTCAAGCAGACACCCAGTGCATCCTCTCCCACCTCCCGGTGCTGGTGTAGGAGGTGCTGCCTCCTCTCCCTGGGACGCGCACGGGGCTGAAGTCAGCGTGGCAGCAGCAGATCCCTTTGTCCATGGGGAGCACGGATCACTGCCTGGTAGGAAAAGCAGGGTGGCAAGACAGCCCTGATCTGGACGGCCACAGGCAGCCTGTGACAATGGATGTGCACAGGAAGAGGGCTGGGGGTCGTGTTGTTTTCCCAGATGTGCTGATATCACCACACCTGCTGCTGAGCTCCTGGCTCCTAGAGCCTTCCCACACCACACAGAGCAGCTGGATACTTTCCATCTCCAGCTGCTGAGGTGGCATCTCCGAGGAGCTCATCCCACCCTGCTGGTGAAGCCCCTGTGCCCACCATGCTCCCAGGGATGGGCACACATGGAGAAGAAGTTTGGCTTGCATCCGGCACTGATGGCAGCAGGCACAGCTGGGAGCACACGGAGCAGGAACCGGTGCTGGAGCCTGTGGTACTTGGAGCTACTGGTGACAGTTTGATGGAGAGAGATGTCACCCTCCCTTGCTGTCCCTGCACCATTTGCTGACCTGCCTGTTGCTCCATGGAGACCTGCTGCTGCCTTGGGAAACTTGTGGGTTGTCCCTGCAGCACCACTGACAGACACAGGTGAGGACAGGCAGACAACAAGGACTGACAGACAACCAGAGCAAAAGAGGCAGCCAAAAACCACCCAATCCCCCTGTAAATCCCTCCCATTCACACCCTGACCCCACCAGAGGCTACTTCACCCCACAGCACCTGTGTAGGTTCGGTCTCCAGCTCACCACACTCTTCCAGGCAGCTTGAGATGTCTCCACCCCAAGCAAAACTCAGGACCATCCAAGCAGCATCTGAGCATCCCCACTCCCACCTGGCTTGCAGCCCTCCCAAGTTCCAGGTACCACTGGTGCATTCCTGACACCTCTACATATTTTATTCCAGGGGGCAAACTCCTTCCATCAGTTCAGCTTTTGTTTCTCCTGTTTTTCAAGCTTTGATCTCTGTTTTCAAGCATTGAGGAGGCACCAGACATTGGGCTGTGAAGAGGCTGCAGCCACAGTACCTGCAGACCAAACTCACCATGGTCCTTTGGCTCAAGTTCTTTATACCACTGAACCACATCTTTGTGCAGGGCTGCAAAAAATTCCCTTTGTTCCCATGGAATGGGTGGGGAACATGGAGCTGCACACTTGGCTAAGCTTGTGAATGTGCTCCTGCTCAAGCTGCCAAATGACTGCACTGATCTGCTGGAATTACTTTTGAATTCACTCTGGAACCTTTTTTCACCTCATGCAACACCTCACTGGCCAGGCTGGTTCTGGAGAAGCTCTGGAGCTGGCACAGGTGTGTGGGAGCAGCATCTCCCCTCCTCCTCCTCCTGGTGCACCAAATGCTCCACAGGAGACCAGGTCCAGGGTGAAACTTTGCAGTCACCCATCTGTAGATTCTCTGGAAGCCTCACTGCTAAAGTAACTCAGCAACCTCGAAAAACCTAAAGTAACTTAGCTTAAAAAACCACAAGGTTTTGGTGAAACCACTTTTACCACAGTTCTCAAGGGACCTTCCCTCAGTGCAAGGATCCATCCAGGCTCAGAGCAGGAGTGCACCAGGTTTAGCAGCATTTTGGATAAGCCCAGCCCAAAAAGAACTCAACTTGAGCTACTTTTGTGGAGGTAAAACACTACTTTGGTTCCCCCAAGAGGTGTCCCTGGCACTGGGATAACCCCAAGACATGGTGTTCCCAAAGCTCCTGGCACCAGCAGGCTTAGGCTTCCAGAGGATGTTCCACAGGGAGGGATGCTCTGTAGGGATGTTGATTGCTGATGCTATTCCTGGTCAAACATGAGCCAGAAAACAGGACCCCAGAGGGTGCTGAACCTGGGCACTAGGGATTTGCTCCCTGCTCCATGTGGGATGTGCCAGGGATGATGCCAGATCAGGAACAGCCTCCATTTCTCAGTGAATGGAGACATCACTGAGATGTTAGTGTGTCTCCACTGTGCACATCAGTGGAGACATCACTGTGCACCCATGGCACAAAAACACCAGCAAAGCCTTGGGAGTGAGATCCTGCCCTGCCGGGGGTGCTGGGGAAACCAGAGGTGCAGAACCAGATCCCACAGCCACGGGCCTGTGTGCAGAGAAACCTGATAATCTAATCACATCTGAGATGCTACAGGTCCTGTCCAGCCCAGCCTGCCCAGCTCTGCTGCCAGCCCCCTCCTGCCTGTCAGCCCTTCTCTCACCACAGCTTTGTTTCTTGCAGCCTAATGACTCCTTAATTCCTTTGTCCCATAGATCTTGATTTGCCCCAGGACTGGTGGGAGGGGGCACTTTTGGGAGCTGTCGGGGTGGGAGCCAGCATGCAGGGCTCGGCCTTGGCATGAGCAAAGCTCTCATCTGGTGTCTGAGCTGGAGCAACACTGCTCTTTTCCTATTTGGAAAGATGGGAAAAGGCACAAACGAGCCCTAAGCATCCCTGAGGGCATTGCTTTGGAGAGACAGCGATTTCCTCTTGCACTAAGCCCTGCAAAGCTTGGGCTGGCAGTTTGAGTGCTGCCGCTGCCCCACATTTCCTGATAGATATTCGAGTCCAATATCCACATCCCCGGGCTGTGACCTCCTCAGGCCCCTTTGGAGGATGCTCCAAAGTGTCCCCACAACTGCTCAGTGCACCAAGTTCACTGTGTCTTGCAGTGACAAAGGGTACAAGTTACACAGCAACAGGTGAGATGGAGGTGGCCAGCAGCTGCTCCTGACTCAATTAATGACTTTTCCCTCTTATGTTCAGAAAACATTTTTCTGAACATTTGCCACCTTTTATCCACATCATCCCTACCTAGCACCATGACCCAGCAGCTGGCAGGCAGATCCTCACAGCATGAGGTGAAATGTATCTGAGAAGATGGATGGACCTTGTGGACTCACTTCCCTCTCTTCCTCCTGTCCACAGGACGCCAGTGCCTCTGTCCATGAGCATCCCTGTGGGAGCCAGACCTCCAAAATCCCACCAAATGGAAAATGTAAATAATAAACTCCAGAGTGCATCTTTATGGTTTACTGTCTCTCAGCCACAGGGATTTCTGGTGTTTGTTGGAAGAGTAACAAATAAAACATTTCCAGGGAGTGATTTGGAAGTTGACGGTGCTGCACAGGAATAACAACATATGCAGAAAGTGGGATCTGCCCAGGAATGATCCCCAAGCAGAAAATAAAAAGGGAGAATATGACAGCACTGAGTAATCTCAGCAGCTGAATTACACACAGACCCCACCATTTCATGGGATTCCTTATCTCCCAGGGACTTGGTCCAGTCTTCCCCAATCTCCAGGCACAGACAGATGCTGCAGACAGGTAGAGAAATTTTAAAAGGAAAGCCTCATAAAATCAGGCTTGTTCTGTTAAATCAATAGCTAGCCTGTCATTCCTTCTAAGTGCAGCTAGTACTTTGCAAGCTCCCATATGAAAACAATCTGGGTATGAACAGTTCGTTAACCTTTGTAAAAACCTTTTTTTGGGTGATAAATAAATGCACCTGCACTTATTAGTTCCATGAGAACCCACCAAAAAAAAAATGTAAACAACTTGAACCTTAGCACATACACACAAATCACCTTCTGACCAACAAATGAAGTAGTAAGAAAACTTCCAGGTAATAGATGTTGCACAGGAGGTCTGTGAAAACTGTATAAAATAAGTTATGTGAATAAAGATTTGGCTTTTTCCACATGAAGAAAATGGAGCTCAAGTGATTTATTCCTATAGACAGGTCTGGGGTTGGGATGCCTAGGATGCTGTTTCCCCTCCTGGCAGGACCTGCTTTTTCTCCCCAAACCTGAGGGCAGCTCTCAAGATGATGCATTAACAGGGCATTATGTGTCTCCTGAAACCAATCCACAACACTTACATGCTTCCAAATTTTTAGCTCAGGGTGAAACCTGCTGCCATAGGGAGGAACTGGCAGCTCCAATGGGGATTTGGTGTTGTTGCTGTTTGAAATCAGGTGGAATAAAATCACCAGAGTGGTTTGGCTGCCATAGAGCTCCCTGTGAGCTGTCTGCTGAGCCACACTTCCTAGGCACCAAATTCCAGAGGGATCCGTGCCTCAGCAGAGGGAGGCTGTGTGCAGGTGAGCTGGAGCTGCTGTGCTTCCTCATCTTCAATTTTCCAGCTGCTGTTACAGAATGGCAGGGATGTGAATGGGATGCAGCACTAACCCTCCATGCTCAGCCCTGCTCCCACAGTCCCATGTCCCAGAATTATCATTTAAATCCTGTTTCTCCAGCTCCAGAGCTCCTGAAGCCAGAATCCTGCTGTGAGGGCTCTGCAGGAGCTCTCACACTGGCCAAGCTGCACGTTCCACTGTTTTCCTCCACTCCTCTGCTGTTTTCCTGTTATTTGCTCTCAGATGTTATCACCATCAAGCAATAGCTCTGCCATCCCTCACAAACAGGTATTATCCAGCATCTGGATGGGAATCACAAATTCAAACTGCTTCAAAAATCCCGCCAGCCACATTTTTCCAAGGCAATGAGTAACTGTAGTCCCTGCTCAAGTCCAGAGGACTTGAAATCAGGCCAAAACTCGCTCGTCACCAGAATGCTGGAGGGGTCTGGTATTAGCCTCGATTCATAGATGGGGAACAGCCACTGAGAGGGAAAAGCTGAGTCTCATGGATGTGAAAGGCTGGAGTAAGACACATAAATATGGAGTGAATGGCCTTAAACAAAGCAGCCTGATTTTTCAGGAGCAACCAAAAGGATGGGAGCTGTGAGGGCTCCAGTGGGAGTGTGTAGACTCAGGCACTTCCATGGGAATTTCCCAGTGGGTGGCCCAGGGGAGTGTGCACAGGTTGTCCCTGCTGCTCCTGCCTCCTGTTGCTTCCCAAGTGCTGCCTGTGGAATGCAGGGCTGGAGCTCACAGATGCTCTAAGGACGCACTGACATGACACGGAACCAGTCCAGAGGAACGAGTCCTGCCACTGCCTCCAGCTCTGCATCTCCTCTGCACATTTCCTGCTCTCCCATCAAGGATGTAAAACCCAGGGACAATTAATGGAGACTCATCAAAGCACAGCTCTGTTTCTACACACTTTGGAGTCCCAACATAATGATTATTTTCTCACCTCTTTTGCTTCTCTCTCTGGGTCTCCCAGCAGAGATGGAAGCTAAGCCTGAAGCTGGAGTGTTTATGCTCCACCAGACATGGCACAGGGAGATCCTGATCTTGCTGGGCCCCTGGAAGCAGGAGCAGCACAATGGACAGCACCCTGTGGAAGTGGAGCAGCAGGACCAAACTACTCAGAGCAGGCTGAATACTACGTCCCTTGGAAACCACAGGGGGAATTTGGGAAGCAGACTGTAATTACCTGCCTTGGCCCATGCCCAAAATGCAAGCACAAGCTCCTGCTCAAACCCAGCTCCCCACAAAAGCGACCCTTGCAGTAGTGGCCAGGATCTCACCAACGTGCCCTTGCTGAAAGACACCACCTTGGTGTCCCAGTGCTGCTCTTGGTGCTGCTCCTGCACTTTCCCACAGCATGAACATCACTTCAAGAGCTGCTCTGCAAACCCAAGTGTCCCTCAAAACTCCTGTCCCAGAAGAGGAGCAGCCAACCCTGTTGTATTGCCAGAGAGGAAGCTTTGCCACCATCCCGGTGGGGACAATGCTGTCACACACCCCAAGACACAGCTCTGAGAAAGGGAAGCAAATCTAATTATGGAGACCATTGCACTTCCCAGAGGTGATGTCTGGAAGGTGCACCCACAGGTGAGCCAGGCAGCTTGGAGTTGCTGGAAGCTGGAGGCACCACAGGCTTGTAAGAACGAGCATCCAGCAGAACCACACTGGGGGTCTGATGGAGATCCCACCACAACTCTCACCTGGGAGAGGAGATGGCTCCATGCTGAGCCTTGATCCCACTGATGTTGGGAGAAACAACCAACCCATCAGCCCCGGGGCTGGGGACAGTCAGTGACAGTGGGGGGAACACCAAGGTGGGAGGCACAGTCCAGCACCCCTGGGCAGAAAGGGTGTAAGAGCTGGAAAACAGCTGCTGTGTACAGGGAAGGGACCCTGACACCATGGTTCATCTCAGGTCACCACTGGTCTAATGACAGTCAGACAGAACCCTGGGCTGTCCCAGGAGCAGCAGCAGGTCTGAGGCAAAGGTGAGGGGCCTCACACGTGCCCCAGCTCAGCCCCTGTGTGCACAGAGGTGCACATGGAAAGGGGAATGGGTGAGGCTGGTAAGGACTGGGGTGTCAGGAGTGAGGTACTTGGATTGAGATGACATGTCCTGGGTGTCAGGAGAGGCGTGATGGGTGTGAGCTGTCAGGACTGGGATCCTGGTAGTGGGGTGTCATGAGCTGGGTGCTCAGACTGCGTTGGGAGCAGGGTGTTGGGGATGGAATGTTGGGAGTGGGATGACGGGAGCTGCCTGTGTGTGCACAGGTGTGAAGGGATGTGTGAGAGCTCATTCAGGCTAAGTCCTGCTTTGCCTTCTCTGTCCCACCACCCTACCCCAACCTTCCCAAGGGCTCCAGACCTGTCCCACCACCACTGCCAGGAGAGGTTTGGGGAGCAGAGGGATATCCCAGCCTGCAGGCAGGTGTGAGAGCAGGGGGACCATGCGCTGTACCCCCACACCACCAAGCCCCCTGTGGCCCAGCTCACCCGTGATGCCCCCTCATACCTTGCAGTCCGTCAGGCAGGATCTGACCGAGTACTCTTCCGATTGCAAGTACTTCTCCAGCAAGAGGTCGAACTCCTCGTATTTTTCCTGAGCGTGTTGGTCCAGCCGCTGGTACGCCTGGACACAGCTGCTACAGGCCTCCCCGTCCAGCGCCCCGGCCGCCGCCACCACCAGGTCCACCATCAGGTTGTCCAGGCTGCAGTCCAGGCCGTCGGGGCCGGCCATCTCCCGCAGCAGGTCCCAGATCGTGTAAGTATCACAAAAGGAGAGGTTGAAGTTCCTGAAGTAAGCCTGCAGGAAGGTCCTTTTGGAGGAGGGCGAGGCGAAGAAGGGCGCGGCGGCGGCGGCGGCGGCGGCGGGGGGCGAGCGCAGGGGCGCGCCGGGG
>VYZP01021337.1:3009-30262 GCA_013400635.1 Hypocryptadius cinnamomeus
GGAAAATTTTATCGTTTATAGCACATTGATGCTGTGAAGAACTGCACAGTGTGTTTCTTCAGTGACAGGTGTGATTATTATTATCATTATAAAGGCTTTAAATGAACATTTTCTTGACAGCTCTAGCTCTCTGGATGTCTTGTTTATGTTCAACTGCAACTCAGAAATCTGACATTTTTTCCTAAAAAGCTGACCTGCTTTCTTTATAAATAGAAAAGGTGCCTTAGCCTCCCAGTTGGTGAGGATGATGAATTCCATAGAGCAATTGTAGGGGCATGAACTATTTGTATGTATGGAACTGTCATGCACCTTCTGTACAAGAGGGTACTGCCATCAGCAGTTGCTGACCCTGGCATGTTACAGGGCACTGTATTCAACTACAGAGGGTAGAGTCAGTCTAAGTGGATTTGTAGGTGTGCCATAATTTTCTATTCTCTTTTTCACCTTCTGTAGGGGGAACATACCATTGTTTTCAGACAATATTCAACATAGTGAGCTCATCTTGCTGTGTGCATCAAAACAAGGAATGCATTAAGTTGAAAATTTTAGTGATCTATATGATGGAGCTAGATGATGGAATCTTAAAGGAAAAAAAAATACAGGATCCCAAGATTTTTTTTTCTAAAGGATTTAAAAAGTGTTAGAATACAGTCTTTCTAAACTCAAGTGCAGCACAAAGATTTAGTTTTATTTATTCTGACATTTTAGAAGTATTGTTCAATATTCCTGCTAACACTGGATTCTTTTGAACTGCCAGACATCTCTGCCTTGCTACAGCATTTCTATATTTCACTGCAACTTAGTAGTCACAATGAGACCTATTCCTGAAAGCAAGTTGGAAGCAGCTGTGGTAGCAACGTCTGAATTAAAAGAAGCCCATGGAGCACCAATTCACATTGGTGACCCTGGTCAGTGCTTTTCATTTCTCATTATGCATGCACCTGATGGTGTATACAAGTGAAGAGGGAAAGCATGGGAAGTGGTAGGACTGAAATACATGCACCTCTTAATCTCTTTTAATTCTTTCTAATGGTCACAAACCTGAATATAAAAGGACAAAGGAAGGAAGAAAAAAAAAATAAAAAAGAAGGTTTTGAGTGAGCTGAACACACAGATTTCTTAGATAAAAGATAGTTGTCGGATATAGATAAGTTATCTGGCAGGGGTGGTTTTGGTAAAAAGTGTAATCACTTTTTTTTAAAATGTGTGCAGTTTCATTTATATGTGAATACTTTGTTGCTGTCAGAGATTCCAGTGACAGGATAGCAATGACTGACAGCATGGGAAGAAGTATGTGTGGAGGCATTTTGTGTCTTAGTGGTTGAATGTGAAAGTAAATACTGCATTATTTTAAAAAATACTGAAATAGCATACAATGAGCACAACACTTAAGACAAAATGAATAGAAATATGACAAGATTTTTTTCTTTTAATCTAGTTTGAACAAAAATGAAAAAAAAGTAAGAGAGGAGGTTGTTTGAAAAAGAGCAAAACCAAACAAACACCTGTAATATGAAGATAAATTGTAATAATTTCCCCCCTGCTGTCAGAAGTTTGGTAATCATGGGCTACATACACAGAAGGATCACATTGCAGGGCATGGAAGGAGATGCCATTGGTTAACACAACACTCCAGTAATGTACTTGAGTAACATGTCTGAGTACTTAAGCCTGACAAACTAGTAAGAAGTCATTACAAAAGAGTAAATTTACATATACAGAGATTACATAAACTACTTTCAGAAAAGAGAATGGTGTATTAAAGCATCTGAAGAATTTAAAACCAAGGGAAGATAGCAAGTGCTTAGAATGACCCAGATTATTACAAGTAGGTGTTAGAATAAAGCAAAAGACAATTTAATGAAAGGCAGCTAAGAGTGAGATGTATTTATCTAAGACAGAGAGGAAAAGAGAGATTGATCATTTCTCTAGCTAAAGAATGTAGGAAGTTAACACAGTAAAAAATGTGTTCTAGAAAGAACTCATTTTGCATTGCAATCATTTATTCTTGTTTGCCAGTGCCATGAATAGAATTCTTCTGTTGATCCAGAAGATTTATGTTATCTTGGAAACTCAGCATATATGTCTAAACTGCATTTTGTTGCAGAAATAAGGTAAATACATTTTTGCTGGTGTTATCAAGTACAAAAAAAGGGAAGTCAAGTCAGTTCAGGCTCTGAAGATATGCACTCAAAGGCAAACTAAGTGTTCCACTTTAGGGGGACTTGACACTCTTGAACTTTTAACTCAGTGTCCCTGAATGATGTTTGGGGTCCACACCCCCAGCTTTGCAGTATTACTGCTTAATTAGAATCACTCATTATTTCAATTTTGATCTATTCCAGGTCTGCTGGGAATACAAGATCTTTCTAAACCAGACTATGGAGATCCAGTTCACCTTCACCCTGGTGACATTCCAGTGTTTTGGGCCTCAGGAGTAACAGGAGTAGAAGCAATTATCAACTGCCGTATGTGCTGCTTAGAGACTCTCTTTAAATTATCCCTCAATCTCTTTTCTCTCTCTCTCTCTGTTTTATTTTACTTTTTTAAAAAGGATACTGAATTGGCTGATTAGCAGGCTTGATTTTAGGGGAAGATAAAAAACACCAAATACCCCAAACAACAAAAAGCCTTTGGCAGGAGAGCTTTTGTTGTGAAATACAGGTCTACTTTAAAGAAAATTCTTACTGAAATTTCACCACTTTTGTGTATTTTAAACGTTTAAATCCACAGCTCTGGCAACATCAAAACATCTTTTTCAGCATTATAAAAAACAAGAAGTTTAAAGGCATTAATTTTTAAGCTTCTTCCTTTTAAAATATTATTTTGTACTACATTGAAGTAAAGCAATAGTAAAGGAAAAAAAAAAAGGGAATAAAAAGAGAGAAGCCAGAAATCTTTCCAAAATGTTGTCAAGAGCTAGCAAATTGATTGACATGGAAAAGGATTCTGAAGTGTCTCATGGAGAATATTGAGCTTTTAGTTTTCTCCGAAATTAAGTAAATGTGACACACACTTTACGTAAGTGAAACTTTTTCTTCTGTACAGTTTTTCTGCACTATGTGCAGTCATTTATGCATGTATGAGCACAAAGGGCAAGAAAATGCAACAAAACCATAGTAACAGTGTTATATACTTCTCTAAGCCACTAGTGTGAAATGAAATACTGTATTTTCATTCTTACTGAAAAAGAAGCTTAAAAATCACAGGCTCTATATTTGGGAGAGCCCTGGGAGGTCATGTGCTTTGTCCTTCTCTCCTTGCAGGATCCTTGTGGTTTCTTATAGATGTTTATCTGAACTTCTCTCAACACCTACTCTAATATGTTCAGCTCTAAGAAGAGTCTTCTTGCTTTCTTACATACATTCTTTTTTCTCCAGTCCCAAATCCATGCTGAAAATCCTACTCTTTCCTGGGTTCTTCAGCAAACCTGTTCATCTTCCTCATGCACCCTTGTTGTAGGGAAAAGAGAGGAAAAATTTGCCAATGTCTCTGCAATCTGTTGATCAAGTGGCTGTCTATCCTGCCCTTGCCTGGAAGACTTTCACTTTTGTTTATTTCTACATTTTTTATATTAAAACCAGTTGTCATTAGTACATTCCAGGAAGTTTTGGGATAGTTTTTATTTTGCTATGCTACTTTCTCAGCTAGGACATTTGTAATCTGCCACACCACCAGTACCCATGCTTTAGATGAACCTGCTAGCTTGTCGCAATAAAACTGTCTGCTCACAGGGTTTGGTGAGGTATAGTAAACCTCAACAGCCATGTTCACCAGGTGCTTTAAGCTGCTAGCCATAAAGTCCCAAACCAAGCACATATGTACTTAGTAAAGAGACATCTTCTCCATTTTCACCCTCCTAACAAAGAAAGTTTTTCTTGTTTAAGTATACCAGTTATGATTTACCTAACAACGTACCAATTTTGCCAAATCAAGTGTTACCTAGATTCAGACTTTTGGAGTCAGTATAAAGACAGGAAATATTTTCAGTTTAGGCAGCTACTATGCTGTCAGATCTAAAGAAGCTTATTTTTCTCCAGGGTTTTAGAGGATACTCATATTTCCTTTGCTGATGCTTACTGGTCCACTTTTGTCATTACTTCTTGCCAGTTTAAATTGCCATGGTGTAATCCCAGCCAGCAGGATCATGGAGAGAATTGGAAGAGTAAAAACTGGAAAACTCATGCGTTCAATAAAGACAGTTTTGTAGGGAAAGCAAAAGCCATGCATGCAAACAGAGCAAAACAGGGAATTAATTCACTGCTTCCCATGGGCAGGCAGGTGTTCAGCCATCTCCAGGAGACCAGGACCTCATCACAGATCATGGTGACTTGGGAAGACAAATGCCATCACAACACACCTTTTGGAAGGGCACCAGAGTTCCATTCTTAGGTTGCCTCAAGTTAAGACCAAAGAGGACATTGTGGAAAAAACTGATCTCAACCCACATGAGCTTTTTTAAAAGTGAAAAAATTTTCAGATGTACATGTGTACATTTCTTTCTCAAAGTGTATTAGTTGCTCCAATGTAACTTAAAATACCACCTATTTTTGTAAGTGTCATCAGGTAGGGACTCTATTGTTATACTAAGTGGCTTTTTGAAATTTTATCATTCCTATAATTTGTTACATTACAATAATAACATTTAACTGAAGTCTTTTCATTCATTTTAGGAGCTCCGTTAGCTTTTACTCATTCTCCTGACTGCATGTTCATTACCGACCTAGAGAAAGGTAATGTCAGATCCTCAGGAGGAGTCCCACAGGTCCACTGCATCTCTCGAGATCCTCTGCATTTCAGCATTGTGTCAGCAGAAGCAGCCCAAAAGATAAAGACTCTCGAGACCCTAATTGGAATAGATCCAGGTATAAACAATAACTGTCTCCCTTTAATGGATTTGTTACGGGGTAGATACCACCTATCTGCCTTTTTAGATATTTTAAATTCAAGAACACAGTAAGACTCTAAAGGGGATTTTAAGAATTCTTTATGGAATACAGTGAGTTTATATAACTAGGTCTTATATTTTCTGTTACTGTAGTTAATATCAGAGTCTGGCCAAAATCATTCATTGTGGACAATGGAATATCTGATCTTGATGACTATATGCTCCCAAAGTACACAGAAGCAGACTGGAGAGTCCACAGGGAATAAGAACTGTTACTGAGTAAAAGTGAAATTAGTATGTGAAGTGCAGGACACCTCAATTTGCTGGTAACAGCTACATGGGTATTCACTATGGAGTAAATAGCACATTTCTTTACATATATTCATGACTGCTGTGGTCCTACCAGAGAATTCTAGTAGTTGCATGTGTTTTTCAAACACCACTCTCTGACAGGTGGAATTATATTAATTTCTGCTGACATATCCATCACTGAGGTGTTGTATGATGGACCAAAGTGACCAGGTCACCACAGAAGGTTGAGCGGTGGGGCTGCCTGTGTGTGCAAGGAAGAGAGGAAAGTCAAGGCACACTGAGTAGTGCAACCATTCCTAAAATACACACTGAGTTAGTCCCCTCTGGCTGCTGTAAATTCTGAGCTCAGTGTGCCATAAATTTACTGAAATCCTCTGTAGGCAGTAGTGGAAAACAGCTTACGCCCAGCATTCCCAAGCTCTGGGTTTGGGCTGTGTGCATACATTTGGGTCTGTTTATTTTTACTCACAAGGCCTCTCCTTTCCCACTCTCTGGAGCTGGCTTGGCACGATGCCGTGCTCTGCAGAAATACAGGACCTAACTTAAAAGTTAGCTCATTTTATTGCTAAAGGAGAGTACAGTACTTTGTCTCAGTTAATATATCCCACTTCTCAAAAACTTGTATTCTGCTTATGTTAACTTTAAGTTTTGTGAACTTTTTTGTCTATCCATTATCTGTGTATTGTCTGTGTGTTATTTAGGAAGAACAGAGGGAGAAATGCCAAAGGGGAAATGGAGGACAAAAAGAGGAAAATGTGGGGGTCAGGGGAGCAGGAAGGATGAATCTATGAGGAGACTGGAAAACACCAGTGAAGACTTACCTCTATAAGCCCATCATGCTGGTACTCATGGTTTTCTTGAGTACTGGCAAATCAAAAGAACTGAGCTGTGAACTTTTTTCCAAGTGACAGGGAAGGAACATGGGATAGGAAGTGTTTGAACAATGAAAGCCATACCCAGATACTAGTGTTGCCTATTTAGGGACTGACCTATGAGAAGATACTTCTGTTAATATTCACCTGTTTCTCAAGGTCTGATAATGTGGTTCTCTGCTACGTGACGTGTTACAAGAACTCCTAGTAGTCACCTGGATACCACTGTATTAACTGAGTTTATGAAGTCCCCAGGAAACTTACAATATCTCTGAAACCTCACTTCTGAGGTTAATAATTTAATTAAGTGAAATTTATTTGGGAATTAGCTCTTCCCAAAGGGGATGGAGTTAAATAGAGACAAAGCATCAGTTCATACATCTGAAGTCTGCATCTGAACTTCTCTAAGGTCTGGGATGCTTGAGTTGCAATCTAGCTTCAGTAGCTAAACATGGTCTAGCAGGACTGTCAAAGGAAAACAGAGAGCCTAAGGAAATGAAACAATATGCGATAAGCTCTCAGAAAAAGCTATTTACACTTATACCTAGAAATGCTAGGTATAATAATTTTCAAAAGCTGACATTCTTAACCTGGAAGCATGGCCCATTATCTTCATTACTCATATCCTAGATCCTGAGGAAATTACCCCAATTCCTGCCTTGACAAGAGGCTTTTGTCTCTTTTTTTTTTTAACCCATTTTATGTCACTAAAGTATGTATTTTAACCCAGAGGGAAACTTCAGAAGGAGAGCGATCCATTGAAGCGTACTGCTCTCTTTAAAACCTCTTGCCTAGGAGAGCGGGGTATAAGGCACCTGCAGCGCCAGGGTGAGCTGCTGGGAGCCTGCCTGGCCCTGTCCCACGCGAGCTCCGTGCTGATCACCACGGGATTTCCCACCCACTTCAGCCACCAGCCGCCCGAGGAGAACGACGGCCCCCCGGGAGCCCTCGCCATCGCGGCCATGCTGCAGGCCTTGGAGAAGCGGGTTGCCATAGTTACAGATCAGAGAGCCATGGATCTGAATAAAAAGATTATTGAAGGAGCTGTTCAACTAGGTAAGAGATATGGGTTTTTCAGTTTTTTATCTTGCTAATTTGAGTCACGGTTTGCTTCAGTTTTAATCTGTCACTTAGTACGGGACATTTTTTTTCCCAGAGAATGAATCAGAATTCATCCTCTAAGCTCTGCTCATCATTGCTACGATGACATTTTGTTAACCTAGCTGGCATCAAGTTAATGTGTACATATCTGGGTACCAGTTCTGGATGAGTTGCTTGTGATAAATTCTGGATGTCTGTTCTTATTCTTGTAGACCTGTTTTCTACTTCAAGGTCACATTTAACAGCATTTACATCTAAACAAGTATAGGGATATAGGGGGCTCGTCAAGAACCGCGTAAAGACCTTGAATTCTTACTGTTCTAGCCATTTTGCTTTCTTTTTTTTTAAGTCGCTCAAAGATACATTTAAAAAAATATAGTATCTGAATTTCATTTTGCTTTCCTGTAGGAATCCTGAAGAAGCCCATCCCTCTATTGAGTTATCAAAGGGAAAGTGCCAATTCAGCTTTAATGTTTCTGTGTGAGAATGGGAATCCTGGAAGACCTAGGTATGTGTATTCAGTTTTTGAGAATGGGTCACATCTCTACTGTGCAAAATTATAATAAAAATAAGAACCATGGTCTAAGAAGGCACAATGGCTGGAAGTAAATCCTTAAGACTTTGAATGCACAGAATAAACTTTGAAGCCAAACACTGTTATTGAAGCATACACAGAGTACAGAATTCCACATTACTCTGCAATTATGCACTTCTGGAGTACAAAAATAAACAATTCTTCATGTATCAATAGTTCTTTTCCTTCAAAAAAATTCTAAAATATTTTCAGTTGTAATTGTATAAATATATATACAAACACTATATATTATTTTGCCAATTTTTAAATCAGTGGGAAGATCAAAAATTATTGTGTTGAAGTCAGTGAAAGAGCTAAGTGCCTATGTAAAGTGTGCATTTTCTAGAGCTTTAGCTCTAGTCTGACAGCTAGGGAATCTGATCTGACTTAATAAAATGTCATGTGTTTGTAATGGTGTGATTAGGGTAGATGCACTGGAGAATTTGCTAAGTAGCTGTATGCTCATTTCATTACTTAGCATGCAACTTATATTTCCTTGAAGTAGGCATACATTGCTCATTTTTATTGGTCTTTCCTTGTAAAGTATTTTAATATAGTTGCCCTCAGTTTGCATTCTTTAATAAAAAAGTCTTTCACCCTGGTATTTTCTTCATTAACTTATTGAATTCCAATTTCTTTCTACAGGGTAGTGTGTACTGTAATGTTATGCATGACACTGTCTTCATTTTTTATGTGTTGTTTTAAAAATGTCTTTTATAGCTATGCTTAATTAAAGTACAGGCAGATTATATTTAAATTGGTCCCTTAGTCCCAGAAAACTGAAGTAAGTATTTTTTTTAAGTAGACAGTTAACCTGCTAAAGGTCTCTGGAATCACTGTAGATACCCACCCACAAGAACATTAAGTAATTCAGCAGAATTGGTAACCTCTTAATAGTGAAATCAGAGAAATCAGAGAAACAGAAACAAAATCTTGAAATTCTAACATACAGTGGCAGAACTGAGTACTATAGTTCTACTTAAAATGTAGGACAGCTGCAGCACATCTGTCTACTTTCATAACCAGCAAAACAGCCATGGACTTAAAAATAAATCCTCCAAATATAAAGACCCAAACATTGCCTAACTAGAAACAGATTAATATTTGCCAAGCAATGCACTTTAAGCAGAGAATATATTTGCACTAACAAGGATTTAGATGATCATTAATTTTCCACTTTTTTTACTTTCTTTGAATGCACTTACAGAGACTAATATTTTACAAAATACTGTCTGCTTTAATGTGAAACACAGCCAGGCCAGATGGCTGACCCAAAGGATTGCTGGCTAGGAGGATTGCAGGAACTTCTCCATTTCTTGGTAGCAAATGTGGTTTGGGGGAGCTGCACTAAAGCTATTAAAAAAACCCTAAATTAACCTTTGGGAAAAAAAAACCCCATAGACAAATACATTCAGAAATAACAAAACAGTGCCCAAGTTTTACCTTGAATCCCAAATGGTCAAAAAGTAGAACCAAGAACAAACAGCCAACAGAAGTATTTCTCATGTGAAAATCACAGCTTTGACTTCTTCCCTCTGTCTTTTCACTCACCTCTAACCAGATTTGATCACCTGGTAGCAATAGAGCGTGCTGGGATGGCTGCTGATGGCAATTATTACAATGCCAGGAAAGTTAACATTAAACATCTCGTGGATCCCATAGATGAACTATTTATAGCTGCACAAACCATTCCAGGAATCACAACAACAGGTAAGTGTGAGTTTGTGTGATGTTCTCAGCAGCAAGAGAAGCACAGAGCAGGAACTCTTACTGGTAGTGAAGGGGAGCAGGAGGCAGGTGCTGAGTGGCTGCTTTCAGGCTACAGCTGTTTGTTGGGATTGGATTTGAAGACACCATTGCTGGAGAAAAATTACAGGTTTCTATTGAAGGATTCTCACAGCCAAAAAAAAAATTATTTCAAAGTTATTTAAGGACAAAAAAATCAAAAAAAGCATGCCCAGATGTACTACCTATGCATAAGTCTCTGTAAATACACTCTAAATGCAGTTTTTGATAGTAACTTTATTCTGTATGTTTTGTGTTGAAGGCAACATAGAACATAAATAGTTGTTGGATGATAACATTCCTTTTTAAAGTATTGGTTTAATGATTGTTACACCTAAGTTAAAACAGCAGTCTGGATAGAATATTTGTTTTTGTTGTCTTTAGCAGTACGTTCCTTTAAGCAGGGATTACATATTTGCATCTATTAAAATAGTGCCTTCTCAACAAAATCCGTGTGTACAGTAAGAATCTTGAAAGAAATGCCTTGTCCTTCCCACCAAAACAACATTGGCCTTTGTTAATATCTCAAATGAGAATGCTTTTGTCAACATGCTGCTCCTCTCTTTAGGCAACAAACTTTTTTTTCTTGAAAACTTATTTATATCTGGTTTGGAAAAAATATGCCATAGACCATTGTACAATATCCTTGTACAGTCAAATGCTTCCCGCTACCATGTGTGGCCCAAATGAGAGTTTTGGCGATATATAATCTCTGTAAATGTTAAAATGAAATTAGAAATGAGTACTCATGCCAGACTGATTTCTGTCACTTCAGAAGACATCTGCTGATTTAGCTTTTTTTCTTCTTATAGTGGACTCACTCCTACGTATTACCAAAAGCATGGGAACTTTGGCTTCTCAGTTTTGTTGTTTTTCAAATGTTTCCACAGAATTTAGAGAGCTTCTGCAGAGATAATGCATAGTCTGATTTCACTCTGTTGGTATCATTTAAAAGCTGTGTAGCAGAGGACTTCACTGATATGAGTTATTAATGTAAAATTTGCAATACTTTAGATTTAATTCAGGTTTTTTTCCTATTCATAAGATGTACCTTCCAACATTCAAAAGGAAGCACTCTAGATGGCACTGTCTTGGCAGTCTCAACAAAGATTGACTGAATAAGTATTATATAGGAAAAGCTCTGTTTTGTAAAGATGTCTAGCAAAATGCCTCAGAGCTTCATCTGCTGCTGCTGGTTTCTACTCCTGTCCCTAATTTTATGTTGTTGACACAAGAATTTGATCTCTCCAGCTACTTCCATAACATCACAACCTGATTCCATTAGTAAAAATACCCTAATCTCTTCAAATATCTACCACAGCAGCTCAAAGTATATTATTCATTTGCTGGAGTTTGGAATGTTCTGCCAGTGAGAATTTGAATCTTTTCAGCAGAATGTAGTTTGTTTCAAACATTCTCTAAATATTCAAATATACTATGAAATGTCATTAATAAAAAATACCACAGGCTTGCGAAAAAGAAGAAAAGCAGTCATTCAGATTCACTGTGTCTCAGTGCTGTGAACTTTATCTAAAGAGATTTCTGCCTAGAAAATAGTTCAACAAGTCAGAGGCTTCAAAGGACAGTGAAGGGATCTGCTCTGTTCTCTCATGGCATTTGTGTGAGTGGATATTCTGCTCTGGAGAGCTAACTGGGTATCTATAAGAAGGCAATGTAATTGTTTCTTACATTGTCTGTTACCTAGTTAACATGTCTTGTTTTGCTTATCACGATAATTTTTTGTGTCTTTTATTTTAATTGGGTAGCAATTTCTTGAGTTGGATGTTGGGTTTTTCAATGTGTTTCTGCCAAGAGTAGTTTAACTTGGCCACTGCAGCCTTTGTGTTTTGTCTCCCATTACTAATAGCAACATGTTGCTACTGATGAGGATAATTTTTTTTTTGGTGGGGCTGTCTTGAACTTTCTTTATGGTCAGTAGGAATTTGGAGGCATATGACTAGTTCCAGAATAAATACAAATATTGCACAGAATTAGGGCGGAGTACTTGAATAACCTTATAGGCTGGAATACCAGAAAGATCAAGTTTTCAGCCTACAGAAATTCTTTATATAGTGTGCTCTGTGGCAAGAAGCACTGTGTCAGTAGGTGGAGAGGGGAAATGTTAGAACATTTGTTACATGCTGATTAATTGCTGTCAAGTGTTGCATTTAAAACAAGATCTGTGTTTTTAAAAAAAAAATCTGATCTGGTAGTTTGACCACAAAGCATGAGCAATGCCTACAATTATATGGATACTGACATCCTAAAAACTCAGGGAGTGAGGAGCAGCCTTGAGGAATTCACAGAGTAAGAAGACATGAAAGGCTGAGTTTGGAAGGGACTCATTTTCCACATAAGTCTGAAATAAAAGATTAAGAAATGTCACTGGAACCATATATTATTTTTTTTGGCTGTCATACAATTGACATAGCTATATGCTATTTATATAGGAGCTAATTAAAAGCTTTCCAAAGTACTGCGTGAAAAAATGGGGTCACACATTTTCCTTTCATACAGAAGATTTTTAGCACAGAAGACTGACATCTCCTGCATATTTCATGAATGTAGTTTCAGAAAACAATGTAGTCAGTGGGAACTTGCATGGAAGATCCAACAGAACTATTTTTCCTTTGCCTGGAAAGAAACTGGGCCTTTAGAAGAGGATTCATCTTGCCTATTTGCAGACATCTATATTTGAGATGTCTGCCTTGGGGTGAGATGAACTGAATGTGTGAAGGGAGTGTTTCTTTCTGCTGACTTTAAAAGCAGCATAGCTGGCTGGCTCATGGATGGATGGCTGCATTTGCACAGGTGAATTTCACTCTGGAGATCTACAGTAAAATACAGTTCTCCTGCAATGTGTGGAGGAAGAAGAAAACAGATGGGAGAGGAGACTTTTCAGTGGGGTGTTCTTGTCCTCCCAGTGTCACACAAGTGGGATCCATCCACAGCAATAGATCTACTCATTGTGCAGCCATCCTGGTGACAGGACTCCCACAAAGACAGGAAAAGCAAAGCAGGGCAGATAGAAAACGTCCTGAGCAATGGATATATTTTAGTTAAAGAAACTGTTGGTTATTTTCATGGGACAAGAATTAATCTCAGCCCTGTTAAAGAATGTTAAGAGCAAAAATTTTAATTTTGAGTATAAGAAAAAGCAGAACACTGTGTGTGATTCTTACAAAGCAGTAGAACTTCCATGTTTATATATGAGGATAGAAGCACCAGGATTATATCAATACCTGTTTGAAAAGTACTATCAATAGAGATTTTTGAAAGCACCATTAACTCCCAATGGTGAAATAAATGTGTGCAGATTATTAAAGCAGACAAAAAAGAGTAGCTGTTTCATGGCAAATCCTTTTATGTAAGCTGTGTGTCACTCAGTTACGCCCTACTTGACTGGATAGACTTAAGGAATTGAATAAAAATTGCTGCTGAGAAATAACTTTCCATTTCACTTAAAGAAATTTGCTACAGACACATGAGATATTTATGCAGTTACTAACAGTGTTAAATTTACCAGTTTTCAGGCCTTGAAGTGTAAATTATAAATATTGTAATTTCTCTTCTGTAACACATACTATGCATTAGAGCACAGTCACATTTCACATTCAAATCTGATACATCCCAGTGAGGACTTGGAGCTCTTCACTGTTCTGTTTCACAGACATGGTCAGGGATTTTTCTGTAAAATCTTCAAATTGAAAAAGATGCCATTCAGACTAACAGATGAAAGAGACATTTTAATTTCCAACTAAATAGTAATAATAATTTATTAATAATGATAAATAATAAATAATTTTAATATTTTTAAAAGATTGGTAAGAGACTTGAGGTGCTATCCAGCTTTTATGCAAACTGCTAGTTTATATGTTACCCTCATCTCCAGGTATCTAAATGACATCTGACAACTTTATGTCCTAAATATCAGGTTGCCTAGAATTTTCCTGAAATTGCAGAGATCCCACTGATTTCACTAAAAGCACTGAGACAAATACACAGTATTTCTATTTGTGCAACAAAAATCAAGGTCCCACATCCAGTATATAAGAAAATTAAAATTAATAAAGATTAGCTATTTTTTTCAGTAAGTGACTGTGGAAAATGAGAACAGTAATAGTATATGGGGCTGGGCTCTTTGTGTACTGCAGCACGTTAGTGATACATATCAAACAGATGGGCAGTGCAGTCAGACCTGCTTCTGCCCAAATCCTTATCTATATTTTTGCTTGTCTTTTTGAAATAATTGTTATTTCTATTCTGTTTTTTTTTAATTAAAGCTTGTAACAAGCCAAAGTTTTCTATGCTTTCTATATCATAGAATTGTTGGCTGATTTCTCAGGTTGATTTGGGTTTAATTTTCTATCTTTATTTGTGCTGATGTACTTGTGATAACACATTATATAGGCCATTCATGTAATGCCTTCCATAAGCAAAGTTCACTCTCTTGATTCTGTCCGCAGTTCACAACCACTTGATAATTTTGATTTCTTTTGTGTGCACACAGTGTACAGTGTACATTGCATGATAAACTTAGGGGTTGGCATGTAATAAATGATGCTTTCAGCTATTTCATTTACACTCTTCTGTTTTTAAGTGCTGTGGATGAAAAATTATAAACCATCTCATATGGAGCTATGAACTTTCACGCAACTGTGGGGAAGAAATGGGATGTTTTCTAAAGGGATTGTCAGTTATATGCTGTGTTCATACTAATTTTGTCTTTTTGCCTTTTATAAAGGTGTTGGAGATGGAGGAAATGAACTGGGAATGGGCAAAGTAAAAGATGCTGTAAAGAAGCACATAAAAAATGGAGATGTTATAGCTTGTGATGTTGAAGCTGATTTTACTGTTGTAGCTGGTAAGGGATTTTTGGTGGGCTGGGAGAGTAGCTGATGTTTGAGAATAGAATTGACAAGGAAAGATTTGTCTTTCCAAGTAATTTTTATTGGCCCTTTCCAAGTCATCCTCAGCAAATTGATCTATCTCTGTATTATGTACATTTTCTGAAGAGTTAAGCACATGTTGCTTCAGAAGAACTGACTGAAAATTGAGAATGTTCCATGAACAAAGTGCACTTAATTGGAAATAGTTGGGAAAATCCTGAGTATTTTTAAAAAATCACACATTATATAAAATCATAGACTCATAGAACCATAGAACCATAGAATGGTTTGGGTTGGAAGGGACCTTGAAAATCATCTAGTTCCTACTCCCCCTCCCATGGGCAGGAAACCTTTCACTAGACCAGGTTACTCAATAACAAACGTTAATAAGGAAGACTGCAGAAGTGATCTGTATGGGAATTAAAATGCCTGTGCACATACAAATTTTCAGTATAATTGATAAACTTCTGTTTAGAGTGTGCCCCTGTCAGGCATAAATTAGTCATATGGACCCTTTACAAAGAGAGAAGTTCTTTCAATAATCACTCAAGGACAAACGTATGTTCTTAATGTTCTTGCTGTTCAACAAAAGTTGAATGTTATAGTGAAAATTCTGTTTTACACCAGCATGAAATAAAATTCACAGTGAGAGAGAGATGTTCAGCACGGACCAGCTTATGAGCTGGATGGTCTGTGTTGTCCTTGGGCTCAGGTTTCTGTTCTAACCCAGGTGTCTGTGACACAGTCTGGACACAAGCAGCGCTTTGTGCAGTTTGTGTTCACAGTGCCACTCTTTGCAGGGGTCTCTAACTGGGGTGGCTACGCCATGGCCTGTGCCCTGCACGTGCTGCGCTGCTGTCGGATCCACGAGCGCTACCTGCGCAGAGCCCTCGGCTTCCCACGCGCGCCCGGCCATGGCCCCTGGCTGCCAGCGCTGCCGTCCGTCCCCAAGGTAACTGCTGGGTGCAGCTGGGGCTGCTCATGGCAGGGAGATGAAAGGGGCCAGCAGCTGCTGAGTCCTGCCTGGGCCGGTTCAGTACCTCACCTTCACAAGGTCTTTGGGCACCTCTGCGGATTCCTTGTGAAGGAGCAGCCGCACTGTCCTTAGACTGTTTTCCGCAAAGGATTCGAGACAGATTGCAAATAAAAATCCTCCAATATAAATGTGTTCATGTCTTGCAGCTTCAAGCAGAAGACAGTGCTACAATTTTATGGGCAATGCAAGAAATCATTGGATTGAGATATAGTGATTAAAATTCCCTGTTTGCTTCCTTAGTATCATTCATGATTTCATAGCCCTCTGTTATAGTGTCCTTTAGATGACTGCTTCCAAAATCAAAAGTCACAGTTCTAAGGCAGTAGCTGCTCCATACTTCTGATCTTTGTAACTTACTTCTGATCTTCCCCCTTTTCTAGTTTGCTGGAACCTCTCTACAATTAGTTTTGAATGTTTCTAAATTAAAGTTGGAGAAAAACTTGTACAGGAATATTTTTAAATGTGTTTTGACTAATGCAGCTCTGTACAGTGTGATATTCTGGGAATGCAAAGGCTTCAGACTGAGAAAAAGTAAAATAAGTGAGAGGGGTGAGAAATGACTCTGATCTGTGCTAATCCTGCTAAGCACGTGCCTCTATTTTTAACTTGACAGTGGTTAAAAAAAATCTGTCTATACACACACAAACACACCCCCCTAATGATTAAATAAGATTTGTTCCACAACTTTGTAATAAATAAGGAGCTTCAAGATTTCAAGATTCAGCTTTATTAGCAGATATTTGGGCAAACCCATTAAGTGTGTCACGTCCAAGAATGCCAAGCAAAATGCAATCCATCTACCTTAGCTACTGTCCAAAACAAAGAAGTTTTTCTCCTGAGATGATGGGACATTCTGCATGAAATTCCAACAAAGCACCTTTTAAGTATTTCAGAGTAGATCTCAGTATTTTTTTTTTTTTTTAATTCTTGCCATCTCAGTTTTTCATCTAAGGGTCATAAAACTGAACCTGATCCCAACATTTGGCATAGCTATATAGCTTAACAAAGCTTATATGACCCTTTTCAACACAGTCTTTTTTATAAAACAGATTAATTATTTTTTAGTTTTCAGTGTTCTTTCCAGTTGCATCTACTGGTTTTTGACCTTTAAATTAATGCATCCTAAAATGGCTGTGATCAAAACTCCTGGTAATGAGATACTGTAATTAAATGTTATATTGTGTACAGGAAAACCTTGTTTTTGTTTTACTAAGCTATACAGCTGGGAATATTAATGATCCAATAATGGGCTGCTGAAAGTGCAATACTAAAATCTGTTGAGATAAAATTAATGGAATCAGTTTTGTGGAGGAGAGAAAATGACAAAATGTCTGACAAGAAAATATGATATCTTTAATTATAAATCACACAACAATGAACAGTGAAGAAGATTGAATACATTAGTATTCACATAGTCCATTAGTATAAAAAAATCAGACCATTTATGTTTATATGGCTACTTTCTGCAAAAATCAGCTTCATTTAATGCTGTAATAATTACCCTAGTGAGAGAAAGAGCAACACCACACAGATCCATCTTGGTGTTTATATTTGTGATTGTAATTGGAAAGAGGACATCTGAAGGAGTCCCTTAGCACCAGACAGCTTTCTCATAATGCGTTTTATTTGTCTTCAAAAAATGGCACTTCCATGAATGCTGTAGGTCATAATTACTAAGTGAAGACTTCCCCTGAAACACCAACATTATTTTCCTTCAGGCTGGTGTTCAAGCAGTGTCAGGATTGCACTGCCAAACCCCAGAACTGCAGAGTTCTCCCTTCCCACTGAACAGCAAACTAAGACTGCTCTGAGTTCATGTGTGAGCCTTTCCACACAATGAGAGATGCTGCAAAGCATTTGTTCTGTGCTGAGAGCCGCAGGAAACAACTGGACCTAAACAATCTCTTTACCTTTACCTTTGCTTACCTAATAATTTGATTATGGTGTTGGCTTGGTTTTTCAGATGTTCATAGTACTTTTACACCAAAGTGGCTGTAATGAAATTAATTAATTCATACATATCCAAGTGTAGCTAATGTTAAACATACTACAGTCTACTCTGCATTTTATTGCATCTCACAAACAGGATAATATATCAAGCATTTCTTGTTTTTCTGAGCTCTTTATTAATGGCAACGTATTAGCTGTATGGTGGTTTTTTTAATTATGAACTATAAGAATATGAATTATATTATAAATATTTATAGGTGTGACATTTTTAGTGTGCTTTATTAGCTTTGTCATTCATAAGGAAGCTTTCCCCCTTGAATAAAGCACAAACTAACGAGATATTTTTCTATTAATGTGATTATTTTTTCCAGTTACTCCACTCCCAACATAATTATTTACTAAAGAGAAAGCTGTGATCAGTTTGCAGCACTGTACAGCTAAGGAAGAGTGCTATACATTGCATTTGCTTATTACAAATGGAAGCTGTAGCATTTTAAGGCAGGTTATGGTTTATCAGGCATAGTTATGTAGTATTAAGCAAGCACTTTTTTACCTCATATAAGCAGATCAGAGAGCTCTAATATGTAAATATGTAGCACAAACTATGCATATTAGAGATTACATTTTGAGTATCCAATTTAGGTGTCTCTTTTGTGACAGATCTCCTTTGCCCTTTTGCTTTTAGATACACTCAGTGCTAAGAGAAACCTCTGTTGTGCAGAAAGATCAGTTGTATATATTTTCATTTATGTACATGATCACTCGTATGATATAAACTGACGTGCATTTATAATTTTATTAATTATAAAGTAGCAAATTTTATGCTACTAGTGTATCCAGATAATTTCCTTAAATAGCTGTGTCACTGCTGACACCATGTAACTATGCGTATTTTTCCTCTAGTAGAAAACCAGAGCCTCATTTAATTTTGTTGCAGTTAAGAATTAGAATGGTTTTCCCGGAAATAAAAGACAGATCTTTAGAAAGTACATTCACAGAGCAGGTTACAAAAATTAAACTGAATTGATCACACAGGGCATGCTTTGCTTCATTCAGAAATGATTATATTTTAGCCATTTTACCATTAGGTAAAATACAATCATATTGTGTCTCAGTTCAGATCCACAGTTACTGTATTCTTTGTGGTTTAGAAGTGTTCCTAGAAAAAATGCTAACATTTGATAAGAGAAAATTAGGTATTTTAACTTTTTTTTTTTCATCATTCATGTGTGTCCAGGAGATAAAGAACTTCTGCTAGGTTATTGTGTGGTAATGTCAAATATGAAGTGTTAAAACCTGGAGAGCTCTTTGTCAGGGACACTGGTAGGATTGTGACAGTAGCAATTTGCACGGAAATGGAAATGGCACAGTGGACAAAGCCCAGAAAGGGCATTCCTAGTAAAGAAAGAGAGGAAAAGATAGATAGGTGAGTGTTTCGAGGTCTTATATAACCTATCACAGGGTTGGCATCAGGAAAGCTAAAAAGTGACCAGATTTTTACTTTTCTTAGACTTTTATTAACAGAATTCAAGCAATAAATTCTCACTATAGTAAAAGCTAAAACCACAAAGTTTTGCTGTGTACATTTCATGGCAAATGGAAAGCAGAGCAGTTTGTGCCAGACTTACATTCACTTGAAACCAGATCTTCAAATTTCACTGTTCCCTGTGTTTTTTTCAGAGCTCATTTTAGCCCATCTTTTCATCTCACAATGCTAACTGGCCTGTAGCTCACAAAAAATGATTTTGTTCCCTCTGTGTAGTTTTACAGCTCAACTTGGAACACACTTTGTTATCTGCTTATATTAGTTAAGCAAGAAAATAACTGTAGTTCTAAACAAAGCATATGCTAGCTCAGAGCATGCCAAGGAAGCATAATTTCCAAGGCTGTTTTCTCCCCACTCCTTCCCTAAGCAACCAGAATTCTCATAAAATCAATAATGAAAAGGGAAGAGAGGACCAAAGGCACAGAGAGGTCAGACAGAGAAGCTGCAGGAAAGGATAGCGAGTGTGCAGCCCATCCAGGTGCTCTCTGTAACCTTTTTTCCTGGTGCACCCTCCTTCCCTTCTGTCTTTTTCTATAAAAATGCAGCTGCAGCCAGCTGCCTGGCTGGGGAAACCACAGATGGATTTTTGAGATACTTTGGGTGGAGGTTCCTCTGATTCTGATTTCTGCAATATAGGAACTTGAAACCAAGCAAAAAATGATTTTTCTGAATTGACACTAATGTTCTGTTGGAGGCGGTGTGGAGAAAAATAATATTCAGTGGTTAAATAGCAGTCAAGATTATAAACCATCTGACACTCCCTGAGCTCCAGTTGCTAAACACATTTTTTGGGACAAGAGAGTACTTGCAAGTTGATGGCAAAATAAATATGAAGGATACGGTCAGTCTCTCCCAGAATTAAAACAAAGATCTTGATGGCTGCCCTTGTCTGATTCAGAATTTTAATTATACTCTGTTTCTTTGTTTTTCAAGGAAGAAAAGCTCCTGCAAACACTTGTGCAGCTCGGGGTCCGCAGTGGCAAAACTGCCAGTCTGGAGATGGAAGTGGATGGGCTGCCCTTCTACAGCACCCATTCACTTATGATTGAAAAGCTGCTGCAGGAAGCACAGCAGTGACTGCCCCAATGATTGCTACATGAAGAGTTGCTCCCACGTGTCATTACAAAGGTTCTATATTGCTATATCACAAAAAGTTCCATACCTTGTGGCGTGATTTCCCGAGCAGCTCTTTACACCACAGCCACCAGACTTCATCTGACTCCTCAACTACTTAACCTGCTCTTTTATAATACCCAACCCAATTGGAGCTGGCTGTGGCCTGTTAAAGGCAATAATTAACACAGCTGTATTCAGTTAGGTGTGAGATTATCATCCTCAGTATCTATCAGTATCTCTATTTTACTGCATTCTATCCACTACACCTATGTCCTTCCCTTATTTTTGAGGCTCTCTCAAGGTGTAAAAGATCAGGAAAAGATGACTTTTCATCTCTGGTGTCTTGACCACACACAGCTTTTCATTGTTATCCTTACAACATCTCTGTGAAACAAGAAGAGGATATCATCCACTTGGTTTACCTTTCTTTTCTGTAATTCTATAATGGAAAATGGAAAATGAATATTAAATGTTATTGTATAATAAGAGGTGATCTGGCTTTTACAAAGAAAGCATGAAATCATAATGAGATATTATTGCACTGCTGCTGTTGTTTTACTAACCTCATAACTGCAACAGGAAGTAACTCTCATAGCAACTTGGATTTAAAAACACTTGTGGTGAGGAAAATAGCTACAGTAGAGAGGGAAGATTCAAAACAAAACTGCAGTGTTACAGTAGTGAGAGCTCCATTGCCCACTTCCTGTAGCCCCCCTCTAATACTGTGTTCTTATGGTGGGGGGTAGTCTGTAGAAATTTGTGAGGAGAGAAGGAGAAAATTTTAATTGAGATAATGAAAATAAGGGCAGCATTGCAGATCTTCTGTGTTAAGGGTCGGCTGTGCCATAACCCCCTGTCATATTAGTAATTTGCCACTTACATATTTTGGAAAAATAGAAATTTTAGAAATTTATGGATAATAAAGTTATAGACATTTCAGAGTATCCTGTTGTTACAAAGAAATTAATTGAATACAAAAATAGTGACTAAAATTAATTATTAGAAATTAAAATATTATTAGAAAGGAATAAACATTTGCATTCAGTATGAAATAACATTTTGTAAATAAACTTTTACATTAATTCCTGTTGTAGAAGTTCAGCTCCAGACAAGACCAAGTGAAGTAACATTGAATTTTATCCCATAGGATTACTAACATTGAAGCAGTACATGACAAATGGTTGTGAACTGTGCCCAGCTTTTGTCATTTAAAGTTGTAATTTTACCTTAACTCCAGGTGAGTGTCAGGACTACAGTTCTGCTGGTTGTCAGCCCTCCCAGCAGAGAGAGGAGGGTACATTTGACACCACCCCTAGAGCACTGGTGCTTTATCTGTCATAAAATGGAAGTTGCCTTTAGTTGGACTTTCAGCAGCGAGCAACACTTTATATCTCTTTTCCTTCCTGGCAGGTGAGTTTTATTTTCCTTCTTTGATGCAAGACAAACAACTTTTTCCAAATGAGAAAAATAATTTCATACCACAAACACCAGCATATTTTCAACATTAATCTCCTGAAGTCCTCGAGCATAGAGTCTTTAAAGATGTAAAATAGTTGAACACATGACAAAAAAAATCTTAATGCCAGACTTCTGCTAGACATTTAGGTTCACCAAAGATCCCATTGTTTATTTTCTAGATAAATCAGTCTTTTTTTTTTAGATTAGTTTTATCTAAAACTTTTGCAAAGGATGATCTAGAAAAGTATCCTGGAAGTTTAACAATTAGAAATATCACCTTTAGAAGTCTCCAAACTCTCCAAACTATAAGTATTAAGTAAAATATTTCATATGACTGCTTGAACTTTTTGTGAAAGCCAGTAACCCCACAGGATGGCATATGTTCACTGCTGCACAGAACTCACAGAATGAAATTGGCATCATTTTAAAAGAAACAGCTCATTTTATTCTCTCTGTGCTACTGACACGTTACAGTAACAGGTGCAATGTATATTTCCAAGCAGTAACTTTTGTCAGAAAAGTTCACTTAGTAAGCTTTTGCTCTTTTTTCGTGCCAAAATACAAGTCTTAACAGTCAGTTTTCTTTAAGAAATACAAAATATAATAATTTATTTCTCTTTTACTCAAGTGTGTGCTTTTAAAATGCCTTCTTGTGTGCAGTCCCAAGCACGGCATTTACTTCAATAGCATGTGTAGCATGTCTCTAGCAAGACGTGCTTGAGACCTTAGCAGGACCCTTGAGTGAATGTGTTTTGACTGAGATGGAAGGAAAAGCTCTGAGTGGGAGTACCTTCCTGCTGTATTGGTTACAGTGCTGCAGCCTAAGCCAAACAGTTACAATACAGAAAGAATTGATAAAATATTGGCCTCAAGAAAAAAAAGGGGAAAAGAAGAAGAAAATCTTTCCTTTCTGTTCTGGGTTAGCAGGTTAAGTGCTGAGAACTGGAGCAGAATGCTGCACTGTGTTACACAAGTTTCCAACTGATTTTAAACTGCAGCAGCTGACCAAAGCTGACCACATCAAAGTTCCAACTCCAATGGGCCTTAATCCGTCAGATGACAATTCCATGTAGTACAGCATGCTCTGCATTCCAGTTGTCTAATTTAAACAGCATGGGGAACTATAAAGAAGCAACACATAAACACAACAACCAATATTTAATCCTAGAACAAACCATGTGTGTCCTGCAGCCTGACAGGTCATGGGGGTCCAAGGAATTGGTGCTTAACAATGTACAAGCTCAGGACTCCAGGGAGGGAGTCCCTGCCTTACAGCCCCCTTGGAATACACAGCAGATGAGATGAAACATTAGGAGAAAATAAAGACAAACAGTGCTAATAGTCAGGAGAAAAAAATGCAGATGTAAGGTAATTAATCCATCAGAGTGGTCAAAGTATAAAGAAATGTAAAATAACTAAACAAACCAAATGTTAACCTAAGCAAACCTAATCCCCTCTTGGGACTGGGGACACGAATCCTTTCTGCAAAAGGAGGGAGGAGAGGATCTGTAGTCTCACAAATACAAACTGTGTGCCAAAGCTAAAGATAGTTATTTCAAACATGGTGTGAAAAAATATAAAAAGAAAATTATAAAAACATTCTTTATTAAACACATCCACTAATTATATCCAATATTGCACTCTCAAGGTGGTTTCCAGAAAACTGTTAGAATATATTCCTTTTGGAACCTGATGACAAGCAAGGCTGTGTTACAGTGACATATTCAGATAACAGGAATAGACCATCTGTCTAGACAATCTTTTGACTCAAAAGCAAACCAAAGAAACAAAACTGATTATACTGCTGGAAGTTATCAGCTCTGGGCTGCAGAGAGGTGTTTCAAGGAAGGTTTGAAACCAGAGAATTGAAAGGACAAGGTAATATTCATGGTGTAACAGCTACAGGTAAAAGGAGGTGTGATAAGCAAATCACAAAGAAGAATCACACAGGATTCATTAGTGTAACAAAAAAACCCCTAAGAAACCTAGAGAGGAGGTGGTGATAGAAACAGTACTGTGGAACACAACTCCCAGGTCTTTAAAAGCCATTATTCTCCACTTACTCCTATATTTTGTTTCTGTCTAAACCAGGACACAGATTGTTCATACATCATATTTCTGATACTGTATTTGTTGAACAATGACCAAACCCTAAACTGTATTATCTGTGGGCAAAAACATGGTTTAAACAGAATTCATTCAACAGTTTCCCTGACAAATGCATTGTTATTTAATTGCCTGCATGGTCTATGCTGCACAAGATACACAAATTGCAAAGGACACAATCAAAACCTTAGCAAGGTGTAGTAAAATTTAGATGTAAATAAACATTCTTGAACACAGTGACTTGGAGAAGCACATGGGATCAAAGTGCCTCACTTACTACCAACCTCTTGTTCTCTTCTGAGTCAACAGACTAAGTTATTGACACCCACTAGAGCCCAATCTCCTACTTCCAGAAGTCTCTAGGAGCCTTACCATGAGGTCTAACAGTCTGAGGCTCAACAGTGAAATAACAGCCTGAAGGTCTCAGCAGCTGCTGAGTTCCTTGTGCATGTTCTCCCATAATGTCTTGCACTATCAGACTGATTGTTGTAGGAATCTGGTTCTGGCATGGTCTCTGCAGGCTTTGAAACTTGCAGAAGGAGAAGTTATTTCAGAGAGTTACACAGAGGTTGCAGGAGTGTTTTGCTGGGCTTTTTCTTTTTAAAAGTATATATGGGGACATTAATATTTTTGTCTCTGACCATTTCAACAGATGATGACAGCTTGTAGAGAATTACTTTCTCTAGATGCTACAGGGGCAAACAGAAGGCAGCTGAGTTCACCAGAACCACACACAGTGAGTACTGGCTTATTCCAGTCAGTGCAGTCATCAAGACAAACAGGCCTTAAGTGGCAGCACAACAGATATGTGATTATCACTGAACTGACTTAGCACATACTTTCCTCACTATTGCCAGGGTCCAAGCACCTCTAGAAACAGCTCCACTGTACAGCATTGCTCATAAGCCTTTGGGAGGTCACACTGTTCTAATACATGAATAATTCAGACAGACAGACAAACATGGCCATCCATAGCTGCAGATGTAGGATTAAGGTCCTTTTGATTACTGCTATAGGCTGTCTGCATTAGTTGTGAAGCAGTCCTTCATTCCAGCACCATCAAGTGGTATTTGTAATAACCCTGGCTGTTCTTCATGCTGTTTTCTGTTGGGAGTTTCAGTAGTGTTTAGTGGATAGGATTCCTTCGTCTCAGTACTCACATGGCCAAAACATGTTAGACAAGAGTCTCTCATCTTGACAAAGTTCTGGTAAGTGCTTTCACTGGAAAAACAGTACAATACTGGGTCAGCAACACAGTTAAAAGTAGTTAACAGGAGAGAAATATGGTAAACATTAAATATTTTCTCAGCAAACAAGCAGTTGTTCTCCAACAAGCTACGAATTACAAGTAGGATGTGGTATGGTCCAAAGCAGACTAAAAATATGAAAACAGTGCTTGATACCAGTCTTTTAATTTGGATTTTCTTCTTCTTTTGGGTGCCAGGACTCTTGTGGACAACTCGTAAAATCCCACAGTAGGAGAAGGCCAGCAGAAAGAAGGGGAAAAGGAAGCCAGCAGAGAAGCGATAGTAATTGACATTGTGCTCCCATTTCTTGATGGGGTAATGCTCAAAGCACACCAAGTGGCTCTCAGCATCCATACTGATCTCCCCGTGTGTGAAGACAAAGCAGCATGTGATGATTTCTTTGGCCCAGATGATGCTGCTGACAATGGCAGCAGCCTTCATGCTGCGGAAGCGCTGGAAGCGGAAGGGGTGCACCACGGCCAGGTAGCGGTCGATGGAGATGCAGCACAGGAAGCCCACGCTGATGTAGATGTTCTCATACAGGATGATGCCACAAACTTTGCACAGCAGCTCATCGTAGGTCCAGTTGTCATGCTGTAAAGCATACTGAAGCCAAAAAGGCAAAGAAAATATGTACAGCAGGTCTGCTATAGTCAAATTGCAAAGATAAATACCTAATTCATTTTTCGCCTTGATCTGTAAATACCCATAGTACAGTGACAGGCAGTTAGCTGGCAAGCCTAATATAAACACAAATATGTACACCACAGGGGATAATGTCTCGTGGATGGCATGATTAATATTGCATTTCTCAGTCACATTCTCTGTGAAATTCACCATCTTCTACTTCTCCCTGTGTATCACTCATCAGGGTCCT
The DNA here is from genome assembly GCA_013400635.1 of Hypocryptadius cinnamomeus. Classification (NCBI taxonomy): domain Eukaryota; kingdom Metazoa; phylum Chordata; class Aves; order Passeriformes; family Zosteropidae; genus Hypocryptadius; species Hypocryptadius cinnamomeus. Next base: position 28,767 of record VYZP01021337.1, read on the forward strand.
GAATGTAAGACTTAATTACATTCAGTTTTCATGTAGAGTTTATTTCTTCCACAAACCTTTAGGCTGAAGTGATGACTTGCTGCAGGATGTTAATAACCTGAAGATAAACACAAGGAAATCTTTAGAAGAGATACAATTGTTAAATATATAGTACACTTTTCAGAAAGCTGCCTTTTCCTAGCTCTAAGTGTTTGATAAAGATAAAGGCCTGTCTGGGAAATCAAGATTCACATAACTCCTAGTATGTAACAGAAAAGTGCCAGAAAATTATGTTATCCAGAATCACAAAAAAGTTACAAATATTTGTTGTTTTAGCTTTGGAGGCATCTAGAATATGAAAAAATATCATCTCTGATTTACAGATGGGGCAGAAAAGCAGTAATCAGATTTGTCTACAATGGAAAAGGTGTCTCTGGTAAACCAGCAGTCCACACAGACTTCCTTAGAGGGTGTAGGGTGCACAAAACTCTTGATTATTAATTTCTATTTCTTAAATTTCACTTTATATACAAGATACCATGTAATATGCAGTTCAATTCAGCAGGATGAAAAAGAAAGGGAATTTTTAGCACTCGCTCTTACAGTTACTTATAGAAACGATCCTGAAAGCAAGCTGTCTTCCTCTGTTGGAAGGACATGGTGAAACTCTGGTACAATGCATCTCCATGGTCTCAGTTCTACAGGATATGCTATTAAATATTCCTTATTTGCCATCAACTCCAAAACCCACACATTTACAACTTATACATTTGTACCTTTCCCTTTCATCTTCACTGAATATGAATGTAATTGTTTTCACCTGAAGAATGTGGTAATCTCCAAACACATACCCATAGAAGCCATTGCTATGCTATGCTATACTATAGTGAACTATACTATAACTGTTTAATACACAAAACCCCCTGCTGACAGTGGATTAGCACTCAGTTCTACCAGGTTAAGCCTGGACCCAGCTCACAGTGTTGAAACCCTCAACTAAACAATGAAATACCCAATCCAGCATTTTATCACCTCGTGATATATTCACATGGGCACCGATGCTCAGCACTGGAGAAAAGCAGGGCAAACCATGCCTGGTCTGAAGGGAATGCATGTTTAACCTGGTGGTGCAGAACAGCAAGACTGTATTTCTTTCAATCTCTCCTCAGGAAATTCAGGGATGTTGGGTATACCTTTGTAAGGTAACAATGGTACTCTTGTGTACTCCTTTCACAGCTTCAGATACTATGGATTCAAAAGAAGCACTATCCAAAGATAAGGCCTTGCTGCTTTTCCCTGTTTGCTATGCTAATTTGCATTTTTGTCATCATCTTCTGTCCCATCTAGGAACATAAAATTTCTTCCAAGGCAACACTTACAAAAACATGACCACACTACAGTAAAATTACTGTCAGCTTTAGCATTTGAAGATGTTACTGTCAAATTATTTTTTAAATACTTTTTTTTTTTTACAGGGGTAGATAGGCTTTACTCCTGTAGAAATTGAAAAAAAAAAA
>VYZP01021338.1:10639-24209 GCA_013400635.1 Hypocryptadius cinnamomeus
AAAAAAAAAGGCGTAAAGAAATGGAGCATGCACTGAGACAGCTGGGTTGGAGGGACAGGACATGGGGGAATGGCTTCAAACTGAAAGAGGAGAGGGTTAGATAGGACACTGGGAAAGAATTCCTGGCTGGGAGGGTGGGCAGGCCCTGGCACAGGGTGCCCAGAGCAGCTGGGGCTGCCCCTGGATCCCTGGCAGTGCCCAAGGCCAGGCTGGACACTGGGGCTGGAGCAGCCTGGGGCAGTGGAAGGTGTCCCTGCCATGGCAGGGGTGGAATTGATTGGGCTTTAAGGTCCCTTCCAATCCAAACCATTCTGAGATGTTATGGTTATTGAAATATGCTAAATTTAAAGGATTGATTTCCTTTCTTCTTCCACAGTTGTTGTCTCAAGTATTCAGGGTAAATACATTAAGTGTGTCATCCTGGAGCTCTGGGAAAATGACCAGCAGATACTCCACATGGTAAAGAAAGCGTGGGCTGGAACTTGATTGATTTTCATTACTGTTAAATACACTAACAAAAATAAATTATCAGCTTGTCTTCTCCGTCAACTGCTCAGTTCAGGACAAAACCTGAAAAATAATCTTTTGTTGTTTGTTTTCCTGTTTTTTCTGGTTTTTTTTTCCCAACACCTATATATTTTAAAAAGCATATATTAAGTAGAAGTGGAAAACTTTTTATTTGGGTCAACCAAAAAAATTTCCATACTTGTAGCAAATCAACTCAACTTTAATCTTTTCAAGAGAAAAAAAAGAAAAACTCAACCATTTTAGAGCACTTTTAAAAAGTTCAAAATTAGGCATCAATAAACACTGTCTCAAAAAATTAAAATGAAAGTAATACATTTTCATAAATATTTTCCTATTTTTTTAGGTTGCACTTCTTTCTGTTAGTTTTCAGGTCAAAGATATGTGTTTGTTTTTAAAGTTAAAAATTCCTTCTGAATTTAACACGCGCTCATGAATAATTTGCATGGCCCCCGTGGCACTTTCCAGTTAATATTCATGCAAGGAAAAGTTCAGGTTCAGAACTGGGTGATCCAAATGCTAAGAGATGCAGTTTCACTGCATTGTCAATTGCTCAACTTTATACAGCATTATTAATGTTAACATTAAATACTGATTTAACTAAGTCAGTGGAGTTGCTGAAATCTAACAAGGGCTTAAATTAAACACAAAGACAAAATGCAAAAGTCAAAAATTAATCCCCAGCACTAACACTTCCCCCACCAAAACCTTTTTTCACCAGGGATTTTATGATGATTTCACCAAACACAAAATATACTTCTTAATGAAATCCACTGGAATATTAAAATTTACCTTAAACCAGGTATTTTAAAGCCTATGTTAATTACTGTATACAGCATTCTGCAAGCTCTTTCTACATCAAAGATTGTTGTGACTAAGTTGAAGGTACGTTGAAGAAATCAGACATAAAAAATATCAGTCATGAAATATTCATCCATTGAGCAAATTGCTGCACTTCATAAATATTCCATGTTTTAACCTAGTGAATTTTATCCATGACTCTGCATTAAAAGGACACAATGACACACTATAGATTTTAAAAAACACACAAAAACCATATATACAAACTTACTTGCCCTACTCTACATAAGCTGACAGAGAAAAGTGTCTGTTAAAACTAAACAGCCAATATTTGGCTGGATTTTCTTCACTTATCTGTCTTCTTTCCTGATTCTCTGTAACACACAAGGCTCTTTAGATGAGATGCATTTTGTAAGTATAAAAGTGACTGACTGAATTTATTGTCTCCTGCTGACCTGGAATAAATCAATGAAATACACATTTATATTACTTTTCACTAGCTGTGCTTCTTTTACTGTACTACCTTGCAGCTTGAGAGTTATCCTAATGCCCCCTCACACTACTTTATAATAATGTAGACATCCACTGAAATCACCAGAGTTTAGTCTAGCCAGGACCAAATCCCAGTTTACAACTCCAGGATAATTAATTCCTCTACAATTAGGTCAAACTTTCCCAGTACTGTGTAAATTTTGCTACCATTTTTCCATCCCTAATGCAAACCTCAGTGACTGAAAGCCTTAGTGAGGTTGTTTCCAGCTGTTTCCCAAAATATTTTCTTTTTTCACTCCACATGAAGCCCCAAAATTCTGGGGGAGGCCAGTAGTTGCTGGAATCTCTACATAAAGGTCATCAATCAGGTCTCAACAGAAGGGTTTTTTCCTCCTCTTTTGGTTTTCTGGTTTTTTGTTTTATTGTTTTGGTTTTTTTGGTTTGTTTGTTTTTTTTTTTTTTTTTTTTTTTTTGCTTTGATTTGGGGTCTTTTGTTTGGGATTTTCATTTTGTTTTGTTTTTTTGGGGGTTTTGGTGGTAATTTTTTGTTGTTGGGGGATTTTTTGGCTGTTGGTTGAGGTATTGATTAGTTGGTTGGTTTTGTCTTTTTTGGGATTTGGGTGTTGGTTTTTATTTTCTGTTTGTTTGGTTGGTTGGTTGGTTGTTTTTTGTTTGTTTGGGGTTTTTCATTGGTTTGTTTTGTTTGGGTTTTGTAATGGTTTTTTTGGGGGGTTGATTTGGTTTGGTTGTTAGTTTTTTGGTTTTCTTTTTCTTTAAATACTTCCAGAAATTTCTGTTCTCCTTGAGTGACAGGACAGCTGAATTGATGAAATTTCCTTTTCTTCTTTAGTCTTATACCTGATTTACCAAGCAACTTAAGCACTGACACAGCAAATTGAGTAACTTGGTAAAAACTAAGAAATAGCAAATGCTCTTTGTTTCCAAGAACATTAAGGAGGAAAGATGTTAACGGTGTATCCATGTTATCCATAAAAATGGAACCAGTAAACTTAAGGAAAAGGAAGTGTTTTCTATCCATATTCCTTCTTCTTCAGATTCAAAAGTCCTCTGGCCTTTCTTAGACACCTTGAGGCCTTTACAGAGTATTTCTGATCAATTTTCTTGCTCTCCACTGCATAGTGGCATAGGGGATGCTGTTTCTTCCTCAAAAAAAAAATCTGAATTATTGATCAAAAAAACTCTTTCTGATCAGAATCTTGAAAATCAGTTAGAATTTCTTATGTCTGCAATAAAAATATACTTAGAAGTCGTCATGACCTTATACTTTGTTTTCACAGGTTGTTTTTCTCTTTTTTTTTTGTTTTTCCAGTAAGAACATCATCACCACAGTGCCAGTTGTACCTGGTGCTATGATACTTCAAGGATTCATCTGGACCCACAGCAAACCCATGTTTAAGAACACCTTCTAAATTGTGTTGAAAATGCTCAATAATACTGAAAAATTACAATTTCTTATCCAGTTTTGTATTGAATTACAGCCATTGCTAATACTTGGGTTTGAATAATATCTGCAATATCCAGTTGCCTACATGACAGTGGCTTTGCTGAGTGTCTTCAGGCCAGATCAACACCTTTTCACACTTAATGCCTTTTTCATCAGCAATTTATGTTGTAAAAATAATTTTTATATTGTAAGTATTTCCTACTTTCCCACTGATCAAATAATTGCAGTATCCCAAAATCATTTAAATTGGAAAAGACTTCCAAGATCATAGAGACCAATCTGTGACCTAACCCAACCTCATCACTTCCCTGGTCTTTCTGGCCACACTATTTTTGATACAAATCCTGCTGCTGTTTTATATACCATCCATTTTCCATCATCTCTCCCACTCTTTCTCAATAGTAAGAATAAATATTGCAGTCAATGACATTCCTGAACACTGAGATATAAAACATCTTTAAAAAAAAAAGAAAGTAAACACATAAAATTAGTTTGGTGCCTCCTATAATGGTTTTAAAACAGATTTGGGTTAAGTTTTCTGGTTCTTGTGTCTACATTTCAAAAAAGGCTTGAAAATATCAAAGAAAGAGAAAATTAACAGAAATGTTACCAGAACAAGAAACAGTAGAAATAATCAGAGGTAAGGGTTAGAGTGTTCTGTTGCCTGGTTGATGAAAATATAAATAGAGAAGCATCTGAGCACTATCTATATGTAGAAAATAAATCCAGTGCTGAAAAGCTGGTTTTGTTTGTTATTTAATTTTTGATGCTCACCTCAAAACAAGAGGTGATATTTCTAGATGAAGTGCAACTGCAGATTGTACCACAGTGGCACTCAGATAAAGGAACAGGGGAAGAAAAAAGAAAAATCCCTGAAATACTCATAATCTAAACAATGCCATTTCCCAACTACTTCTAGAGCAGAGAGTGCCAGCTAGATCAGATGGTCTTCTCTCACCTTATCAAAATCCCTTGTCTAAATCCCCTCTTCTTCTTGGATTTATCCTATTTGTGAGATTCCTGGGGAAAGCAAAGCCTGGGGTTGGCTCTCTGGACTGCAGGCAGCAATATTTGGGTGTGAGGGCATGCTGTGATTTACATGAGTCATCCTGCATGTCCTAATGATGGCTTGTTCTGCTCCTAATGTTGATGAATCCTCACAGACAGCCACAAATCTAACTGTACTCAAGTTATAACTGGTGAATAATGGGCCCTGAACACCTGTTAAAAATGTTAAAGGGCAAACAGACTATTTTTTACATTTTTTATTTGTTCTAGTCTCTGTGAATGCATGGCACCTGTGTCCTCAGCTCCTCTGCCAAAGGTCTGGTAACCCTTCCCTGGTCTGAGAGGATATTTCCTCTGCTCGCAAACATTGTAAATTTGTGGTCCTGAAGCTGATATAGTCCTACAGATCCTGTTAAACTGCCAAAAACCCTCAATTTCCATGAAGTTTCTCTAGCACTGTGCAGTCACTTCCCTCTCCCTGTCTTGTGATGCTGCTCAGCTGCTTTGCTAGGCTGTTTTGATTCCTTTTAATCAGTCTCCCTTCATCACTTTGTTCTCACCAGGCAGGCCATCACTGCTATATTTCACTGTACTGCACTCTGGTTTCCTATTAATCACATCCTCTTTGCTGCCCCAATTCTCACCAGACAGGGTGTTGCTACTGTGATTCGGGTACCACACACTGGCTAACGATGTGAAAAAAAAAAATTCTGCGTTTATGTTGCTAAATTGTCTCTCTCCTATCCAAATATGGTCGTGAAGGCTGTAAAAATGCAAATAAACTAGATTTATAGTGTCACCCACAAGTCCTGTCTCCTCTCCTACTCAACCTGTAGAGTTCTCAGGCTCCAAGTAGAACCGTCACACCAAGCCAAGTGCTTTCAGCACAGAAAATCTAGATTTTAGGGCTGCCAAGTCAAAGCAGAACAGTGCAGCTACTATGGACCATTTTTGAATGAACACAGTTCATGAGAAATGTAAATGCAACACTCCCTGTTACAGAGTGTGAAATTAACTTCAGCAGCAAATGAAATTATATTAAAAAAGCCATTTAATTCAATGCTCATTTGCCAGATTATGGTATTTTTAATAGATATTTTTCCTAAACAAGGGACAGGTATTTCTACAAAAGTATTGCCACCAATTTGATTTCAGCCAGACCAGACAAATCCTGTGTAATTTATTTTTTTCTGTATTTTACTGTAAGATGTATGAAAGAAATGCTTGACCCATCCCAGTTCTAATCAGTATCAAGATTCACAGCCTGCTAGTTTAAAATTTACATTCCTTATTTTAGTAAATCTTTCTGTTTCATGGTCTTTGGGCATTCATTTATTCAGCTGCAATGCTTGAAACACAATTAATCTACTTCATTTTGAGTTACTGATTCCTTTAAACTGCTCAGGTTTCCTCCCACCTGAGAGGGCAAGTGATGAAGGCACGGGTGTTTCAGAAGCATCCACCACCTTGCATTCAGTTTGATATATTTATTTATTTTGTTCATGCTACATTGGTCAGGATCTGTTGGTTTAATGTAAGTAAAACTGATCCAAAAGTCGCCACCAGTGAGGACAAAGTTAATCCACTACTCACTTTTGTTGCTGACTTAGGCTAATGTATTGTTCAGCTACAAGCTAATGACTACTGCAGATGTTTCTTATTTCATGCCAGGAAAAGCAGAAGCTGAAATTAAATATTTTCTTTTTATGACTGTCATCGTTCCCCTTATAAATTACAGCCCATTCAGTCATATTTTTGAATAAATCAAATGACACTGACAACGCAGTTTGCCTATCTGCAAAAACTAATCTTAAAGGACCAAATTCTGGCCTCATTAGACTGTTCATAATGAATAACATAACTGATGATTAAAAAGTTGACCTGCCTTAGAAAGAGACGAAAGTAATAGGAATTTTTAATCAAGACATGCTTCTCTCTCTCAATTGCAGCAAGATTACATTTGTACTTGAATATGTTGGCATACATCTGTCTTCGTGTTATTTCACACCCTTACAGCCCTCATCTTAGTTAACACATGGAGAAAACCAAGACAGCTTCAAAATGTGATTTTTGTTTGATTTAATGTCAATTCAAATTGAGTTTGACAGAATTGGATACTTAATATTAACTGGATGCTTTATATTTCTAGATAATGGTGACATAATACACTGAGATTTAGCTCTTAAAAATATTTTTTCTTACTGGGTTCTCAGGGTTTTAAGTCTTCATTCACAGCCAGGGTTCTGTCACAAGCCTTGATGTCATCACTGCCTGTGCAAATGCAGATCTTGTGCTAACACAGGGCTGCAAAAACTTCTCAGAGCCTTTTCTCAGGTGTATCTAAGAGGTTAAGACTCTTTGATAATGATGAAAACTTCTCCTTGCCACAGTAGGAATGTTTTTAGCTTGTACAGGAGAAAGCTGGTTAATGTAGGGGAAAAACACACCTGCCATAAGAACATGGCTTTTGTGTGCAGAACTAAACTCAAAAACATGGTTTGGAAAATCTGAAAATGATGTGGCAGTGTTTTATGATGTCTTTTAATCACCATTAGTACTTAGACAAGTATATTCTGCTGAGTCCCATAATACTCACTGCAGGTTCTCACTGATAATATAATTTTAATCTTTATTAAATGCAAGTTGTTGGAACTGAGCTTTTCACCCTTTATAAAGCTCTAGTCACTGCAACTGCTGAATAAATTAGGAAACAAGAAATGTTTTTTAATGACAATATGGACAACATAATAATATGCTAGTATCATGTTGGAGAAGAAAGGGACATAAAATACCTCAGTTCTTCAGCACATTTCTAATAACATGCTACCTTTCCCTTGGGTACTTTCTTTCTTGTCACCTCCCCATTGATGGCTTTTGCAACAACACATCTGTCAGTCTGGGGACTAACATACTATTTTTTCTTCTTGCCTTTTGGTTGTTTTGTTGTTTGGTTTTTTTTTTTTGTTGTTGTTGTTTGTTTTTTTTGTTGTTGGTTTGGTGGCTCCCACTATATTAAATGTTCATTCATAACCAATTCACTTAACTTTAAACATGCATTTGAAGCTGAGGTTGCTTCCAGTCTATGTTGGAAATGAGACAAAGGCATCACCAACAAATGAGAAATTCTTTTTCTGCCCTGTTTCTGTCTGCATTGTGAAACACGTCAGACTCCATGAAAACCCCTAAGTATGTTCAGAAGGAAAAGTAACCTTTCCTTCCTTTTCCTTGCTTCCTTGCCACAGCAGCACTGGTTCTTTCCTCTCTTGCTTTCCCTACACCTGCATTTAGAAGGACCAGTTGAGCAAACAGAGCCAGCACAAGCCAAATAATTATTGCTGTTCAAAGCCATGAGGAGCTTCAAAAAATACTGGCTGGGATTTAGAGAAAAGACTGGAATTTACAGATATCTTGGACTTCCCCTCTGAAACTCTGAATCCACATGCACATCACTCCCAACCCTGCCTTCCAGAGTGTGGGACCTTATGCAGGATAAATATCTGCAAACCCTGGAACTTCTTTCTGTGATCTTTTTCGCTGGATAAAAGGAGGAAAAAATTGCATTACCCAGAGGACACACGTTTCAGCAATACCTATGTTTGCGTGGATACAAAGGAAAAGGGCCAGGAAGAACTGTCTGTGAGTGGAAATACAATATGTGAAGCATCTCCATGAGGATTTGAAGTCTGAGTTTCTGTATCCTGCTGCCTATGCAGATGTTTGTATGGCAAAACTAAATATTCCAGGATATTTTGACTACTTCTGTTAGTCTGTTAGGAGGGAATTGTAGGACATCATCAAGGCTGGGAGAATTTGGATTGTTCCTCCCTAGAGGGGAGGATTTGGGGTCACCTCATTATGGCCTTGCAGGGCCTGAAGGAATCGATGAGAAAGATGGAGAGGGACAATTGACAAGGCATGAAGGGACAGGACACAGGGAATGGCTCCCACTTGTCGGAATCCAGGACATCCCTCTGGTGCCCTGGATAGCTCGAGACCCAGGCATGGGGCTGGGGAGTCATGGCAGGAAGCCAAAGACACTTGGGAATTCGATCTCAACCCATGGAGCAAATTACCAGCCTTATATGAGGATTTACAAGTCACAAAAGTTTAAGTAGCATAACAGTAGTTGTCACAGGGTGAAAGGTGAAATTTTGAAGAATTTTACTATGGGGGTGTAAGAAAGCAAGATGGAGGGATTGGGGCATTGTCCTGTCCTTCTTCCTTCTTCTTCCTAGCCTCCATGTTCTGGGTGATGGTGGCACTTTTAGATTGGTTTAGAATAGAAGTAGACAGTCTAACACAGGAGATAGCTGTTGGAAAATAATCATAAATAAAGTACACGTAGTTTGTAGTATAAAAAACAACACCAGCCCCGAAGGGGGGGAGTGTGCCTCGCAATGACCTGCTGAGCAGACCTTGGCAGGCCAGAGAGAAAATATTTTCCATAATAGACAATAAACAACCTTGAGAACGTGAGCCGAAGACTTTTGACTCCTTCTTCAACAGCTGGGTTGGGGAAAAGAGACTTTTAACACATTCTCAGGATCACCTTGACCAGAAAAGATCCTGAGACCCACTGCCAGAGGGCAGGGCTGGGTGGGATCTTGGGAATGAGGAATTGTTCCCTGGCAGGGTGGGCAGGCCCTGGCACAGGGTGCCCAGAGCAGCTGGGGCTGCCCCTGGATCCCTGGCAGTGCCCAAGGCCAGGTTGGACACTGGGGCTGGAGCAGCCTGGGACAGTGGAAGGTGTCCCTGCCATGGATTTCAGGTCCTCCAAACCCAAACCATTCTGTGATGCTACGTTCAGAGTACTATGGATATGGGCGGGCAGACAGAGCAGATTGTATATGCATGTCTCATACCCACCCATTTGAAAAAAAAAATAAATTAAAACCTTGCATGCAATCAAGCAGATTGGAATTAGATATCTGTCAAAAGCATAGATCAGAAGAGTGGAGCTACACATATTTGCACCAATTATGCATGAAGTGACACATAAACTGAACAGAATAATAAATACCAAGGAAGCTGAAGTGTGATTTTGTCAAATCATGAAGCTCTTGAATTCTACCTCACTCTTTTCCTAATTTCAGGGACAAAAAGTTAAGGTCATGTCCGAGTCAACCTTTCGAATTTTCCAGACTTCATAATTCCCTGATTTAGAGTGTTGCCATTCCAGTGCATGTTTCAAAGTGAAGATGGTATTGATAACTTGAGAGTTTGTACCTCAAATTAGCATTCTAATATTACAGATATAGCAATGGAGGAGCAGCTGAAACATTAATTTCAATCTCATTGATTAATTTCTTCTAACATAGGAAATAATATATTGACTCTCCTAACTCATGGTGCAATGTCAGTTTCTCAGGGAGGTGATCAGCTCAAGTAATGCACACAAAATACCAGCTCTGCAACCATAATTCAGCATGAAGCCTCATGCCTTAGTAATTCTGGTCATTAATATAACATAAATATAAATTAATTATTATTAATCATCATTTTATAGCATCATCAAGTAGGAGAAAGCTGTACACCTGTGGTACAACCTGAAAAAAACCTCCTCAAAATCAGTATCTCTAATTTGAATTATTCATATCTTCAAACAGTCAGGATTTCACTCAAGTCCTCATTATCCTCATTACCCATGAATGCACAAAAAGATGAGCACATGGCATGTAGTGTCTTTTCACCCCAAAAGAAATGTCCCAGATAATTTACTGGGTAAATGAAGGAGGAAAAGTGGGGGTATTTCAACCTTGTTATTAACACCTGATAAGAACAGGTACAGCACAGGCACATCTGGCTAAACAGCAATAAATCCAGATAAAAACTAAAACTCTAGAATGGGGTAGGAAAGGTGAACATACCTCTGGCACTTTTCTTTGTGTTATTTTGACTGATATTTTTCATAGCTAACAATTTTTTATTATTTTTATTGCATTATCTCATATATAATTCCCCTGGTTTCTTGATTCCTTGCAACAAAATATGAATTAATTCTGTAGCCTAATAGGAAAAAAAATCAGCCATAGACTTCTTGTGGAGTTCCTGTAATTACACTTATATTTGGGGGAAAAAATAAAGAAAAAAGATGCAACAACAAAGCAATCAAGAACTAAAGCATTTAGTTATTCCCCTTAGGAAAATGTGATTTTTGGAGTAAATGGATCGCTTGCTGAAAAAAGTTAAAAGGCCTCATCTGATCCATATCAGCTTGATTCTTCTATATTCTTCTAAAACTGTAGAGGTTTTAGAAGAGCAACAGTGAGCTACAGTGCTCAATATCCTCAACATACTAAAGAATAATGTTTATTTGCTCAAGACAATACTAGTTTTATATATTCCAGTTTAAAATCTTCAACAAGTCCATTTATTATTTTGGAACTTGAAAAAAATAAAATAGTAAGAGAGCAGATATATCATTCTCCAGTATTTTAAGTGCTTAAGGGAATTTTGCATCTGTATGATGAACACCAAAGACCCTTAAGTAAGTGACTTGACAGAGATTTTAAATCAAAAAAAGGAATGAGCATAGAAAGGAATCAGATCAGAGAGAGTTATGCAGTGAAAAGAAATTTCTGAGCTACTAAATAGCAACTTTTCCCAGTTATAAACATTAAATTTATTAGGAGAAACATTTGGGTACTATTATTCTTCTGCTTCTGAACAGAATTTTTTTATTATGGGAGAAAAGCAAAAGGGTTCCTGAGCTATTTCATCTATTTTTTTTTTTTTAGTAGCAAAGATGTATTTCCTTAATTCATTACCTAAAAGCAAGTAAACATATACATGGAGAGAAAAAAGTAAGAAAAAATGATGCCAAAACATGAAGTATTTTGCTCTGCTTAATGAGCCCTTTTTATAAATAGTTCTGAAAAAAATTCTGGTAAAAAACTTAAAGAGGGAAAGGAAAAAACAACAATAATGTCCATCTGTCTCTGGATTCAATATTCAGCTTTTAATTTGTGTTTCTTTTACTCTGGAACCAAATTCCATTTAGAGCTTGCATTAAGTTCAACACCACCATGTTTTCCATCTGATCATTTTTTCCTAAGAAGTATAAAATCTTCTAATCTGAATCTCCTAGGATGCCAGAATTAGCATCTCATTAAAGACCAATTTGCTTTTTCAGCTAAGGAATCAGCTTCCTTCTGGCATTTTTATTTTTTAGCAAGTTGCTTCCATACTGTTGAGTCACATCCTTCTACATAAAAATCCAGCAAAAAGCTATATTATATAAAATGGGAAAACAAACAGAGGCAGTGCTTCAAGAACATTTCTTAAGTCAAAATTTTATCAGAAATTATGTTGTCTGGTCTCTTAAAAGCCACCAAAACTGTTTACTTTGCATTAGCCAAGAAGCTAAAGGAACAGGAAAATAAAGCTACTACCCCATTGCTAGCAAAACCAGATAGTAATTAATCCTGATCATGATGATACTTAGTGATCCCTAATCTGTAAGAATTATTAGTTCCATTATTTCAAAAGTACAAAAAGTCCTGCAATAATTAATTCCTCTGAAAGTGGATAGGAACCTGAAGACCTCTAGTATTTGTCAACGATAATGGCTTACATAAAAAAAAATTATCTGGTAATAGAAAGTGACTTAAAGAAAATGAGAATTAATTAGGGACAATAATATAGATATGGTTTCCGTGTTTCAACAATAATAATATTAACAATAATAATAACATTTTAAGATTGGTGAGAGACCCATTTTAAGCATCAGGACAGGGACACCAAAGAACAGTCATCATGACATGGAAAATCACAAGAAGCAGCCCAGAAGCTGTGTCAGCAGTTCTCAGAGGCACCTGGACCACTCCAGAGGTACTCATGGATGTGAAAATGTGAAGGATATTGTGTACCAGAATATTTATTTCATTTGATCTTGCTGTGACATGTGCTCTGCTGTTTTAACCCGATGCAGCTGCTGCCCACCAAAGTTGAATTATTTGAACACTTCTCTTTCCAGACAATGCTAAGAGCACCTATCCAAAGAGCAATTTTCCCCTGTCTGTCAGCATGAGCTCTCCAGATTCTTATGTGCAGCCTATTTCATTGGCAGGTCTGACAAAACATAACTGGTTTATTCTACCTACTTCTTTTGAAGCTGGTTTAAAAAATATATAAGGCCGAAGAAACAACATATTTCTGGGGAAAATGCTTTTTTTTTCTTTTTTCTTTTTTTTTTTTCCCTCTGTTCTTTTTTCCTTCTCTTCTTTGCCCAATAAAACAGGGCAAAACCTCATGGAAATGGACCTGGCTCACCAGAGATGAGTCCTTTCCAGTACACACAGCCCAGGCAGGTGTCAACCCTTATTTCTACAGCACCCTGCCTTTAGCAGGCTCTGGGTACTTGGAATTTCCAGTTAAAAAACACCTGGATGGAAGGCCCACACCCCACAGTTTTGTCACAGTTCTCCATGACCTGTATCCATGCTTTTCTGAGTATTTTTGCATGCAAAGCTTGGCATCAGCGTTGGAGCTTTTAACCAAAACGTGATGCACTGCTGAGTCCTTCATCCCTCCAACTGAAAGCAGGGCTGGGATGTGTTTTTGCAAATAAACCCATGCTCACAAACTTTGTTTTTCTTTGCAAAGTGTCATCCTGAGCAGTAGTTCTGCCCACAAGGGACTGGATGTTTTCCATTTGCTCTTTTACTTGGATGCATAAAATGTATAAAATCTCCTTCAGAGTGGAAAACTGCTCACCCTCTAGTGTGTGACCTGCTTATCCCTTGCCAGTTTGCACCTCCAAATAAAAAATTTGCAGACAGAAAAATAGGAAAATGTGATATGAATTCCAGCATGGCGTTCATTCAAGAGGGCATTTCTCATTCAGGTGTTAAAGATTTCACTACCTACAAACATTGCATGGTCACATTGACCTTGGTACCAGGTACATATTTAAGGTCTGTCACGAATTTCAAAATGCTTTATAAAATAAATACTCTGATGAAACCCAACAGAATATTAAGCACCTTTTTTACAACTGCCAGCAGCATTCTGGGATGTGTTAGGAAGAGCACTGCCAGCAGGTCAGTGTGGGTGAACTTTCTCTTTGCTTAGCAAGGGACACATCTGCAGTGGTGTGTCCAGTTCTGGGTCTCCACAGGACGAGAGGCACAAGGACGTAGTGGAGCAAAGGGACACAAAGATGGAGAAGGAATTAACTGCAGGATCCTTCACACAAAGAGGCGCCAAAAAGGGCAAATTAGAGGTGAAGAAGCCATCACCCCACTTTTCTCAGCTTTTGTTGGGTCCCACCTGGAGCCC
>VYZP01021342.1:1800-14185 GCA_013400635.1 Hypocryptadius cinnamomeus
AAAACCACAATTAACAATTTAAAAAATATAGGAAGCTTTAGAATGTAAATTGAAATAAAAATTACAATGTGCCATAGGTAATAGCAACCAGCAAATGGAATTTTCTTTTCCTTGGCAAAATTAGTTTTCACTTTTCACTTTGATCAGAACCAATTTAGGGATAAAGGAGTGCAAAAAGTCGTGAGTCTCAGTTTGACTCATGCCTCCTTAGAGCTTTTTTATGGGTCCTGGGGCACTGTGAATTATGTCTAGGCATGCTATAGAGACAGAGAAGTCTTTAGTGACGACAGGCACTCTCTATCAGAAAAACCTCATTTGGAGTATGAACTATAATATCACATAGTGTACAGGTGGCTTCTGCCATCTTCTTTTGTCTGTTCTTATCCTCTTCTATTCAGCAGGTGATACCTGAGGCAAACTGGGAAAAAGTTTCCAAAAGTGCCATGCTGCGCTTTCACTAAGAGAAGAAATAAAGTCGCAGAAATGTGCTGTTCACAAAATATTTTACATTTTATTAAATTCTGGACCCAACTCAGTTCATGTATTTTTTGAGCTGCTTGACCAATGCTTGGTTTAAAAGCAGATGAATTCAATTTTAGTATGTCCTGGTTCTTGACCCAGAGGCTATAGAGCTTGCTATTTGTATGAAGTTTCAGAAGTATTATTATTTCAGCTACCTTTTAATTTCTGTAAGTATGAGCCTATTTCCACTTTAAGTTATTTTTCTTTTATGGTAAATAGACCATAAAGGCAGCATGAGGAAAAACCAATATATACACTGTGAAAAGAAAGAAACTAGCTTTCAGTGAAAAAAGTTAAAACCCTTGCACCACCAGTTTTAAAAGATCAGTGATGAGAAACCAAGTAAAAATAATAGTCAAGCAATGCTCCATGGATACAGTGATGGTAGCAATACTCTACACGGTAAGGAAATCAATATAACTTACTGGGCATCTGAAAGGGAGACTGTAGAGAGTCATCAAGGTATCTTACATACAGCCTGCAGAGAGTGAGTGACACAGTGCATATTTGAAAAGAGTGAAGGAGCCAGAAGTCTAGTGGATGATGCTCATCTGTACATTGTCTTACAGAGAGTGAGGAAAAAACCCCAAAGACATTATCTCTTTGACCTTAAGATAATTTTTTTTCTAAATAGAAGAGAATAAACTAATAGGTCTCAATAATCTAATAAATTTGTGTAAGCATAAACTGCTTACACAGCAGTAGATACAGATGTTTATGAACAGCTGACATGGGAGAGGGCATTTTAATTTTTGTAGCTGTTGCTGTGCTAATTCTGCTCACCATTTTCACAGTATGGTGATTTTCATAGTTAGCTGGGATAGTGGAATATACACTAACCTTAATTCACAGCAAATATTAAATAAAAAATACAAAGGTTCCTTATGGAACAGAAAGTTTAAATAATAGAGGTGCTGTGATGCAGTTCCTGAGCTGTGAAAGACCTTCCTTGTCTTTCATACACCTAGGTTATTAAGAGAAGTTTCATCAAGTCTAGATGGAAAATGAACTAAATGTAAATGACAATGTCTGCTTTTTTAAGAAAGCTGCAGGCATGTGCAAGCCAGGCATCAGGAGAAAGACGTTCAGAAACATCTAGGGAGATACTTTGGGCTACAACCTTGTAAGAAGCTAGGAAATAAAAAATACTAGACAATTTTCTGGAAAGGAAAAAACTCTTTAAATTATGAATGATGGTCCTCTTTCTATTTAGTTCATGCTAACTTCAGACTTTTATGACCTTTTGCAGCAGCACGTGAAACACATACCTGGTGATGTATTCATCACTTGCTCCCGAGCAACATGTAAACCAGCAGACAAACAGATAAGAAAATAATCACTGGAAATCAGGCAAACAAGCAATCATTTTTTCTCTCTACATGTAGGGGTGCAAAGGAAAATTATGCAATGAAACTTAAGCAGGAAAAGGGCTACTTGCAGTCTCTCCCTGACTAGTTACCTTTTCCTGCCATGGCAAGCAAGACTACAGAGGAAGAATTACAGAGAAACATTTCTTCTGGTACTATTCCAAATCAAGAATATCTTAATATGTAGACAGATGTTGTGGGACTTTTTAACTTTTCCTTGACAAAAGTACTAGGAATGAGGAAGTGGGGGGGAAAAGAATGAGAGAGCACTAACCCAGAAAGGATTAGGGGGTTAAGATTTGTCAGAGATGCCCAAAATTAAATCATCTGATCCTATTCTTAACAAGAATTTAAATCTTCCCCCAGGTGAATGCCATGAGCATAGGCTGTCATTAGTTCTTGATTTGAGAAGGAAAATATAGTCAGCATAACTGACAATTTCTTGATCCATAGAGGTAAGAAAATTTTAAATTACATTTTTTTTAAAAAAAAGACAAGAAATTTATTTAATTACAAAACACTTTTATAACATCTGAAATGTCTTGGTCTTCTAATAATCACTTTTTTTCTACTAAACTCAATCACTTCTTTAAAAAAACCTTCACCACAAACTGTTTCTACTTATGTGAGTCTTAATCTGTGTGGTCTTTCAGATTCCTTATTTATCTTTAAATCACTACCCTTCTTTATTTCTAGTCTCCTCTGTTTCCATGTCACTATATGTATTTCGTGCAAAATATTTTTTTTAAGTGAGTGTATTAATGTTTCTTATTCCTTAGTCTTGTGCACTATTCTGAGGTGCTGTTAGCATTTCAATATGCATCTTTGTAAAAGCAAATGTCATCATTCTTCTCTGTCAAGGGAATTACATAGCTAAGGATAGTAAATAGGTAAATACTGTATGATAAGAAGATGGATAATGTAGAGACAGCAATGATACTGTGCTCCTGTAGATACATAAGTTGGGTTTTTTTACAATATTATATGTACACTCACAACTTTGGCATTTACTTTGTCCTGAAAGTACTTTCTAGAGGTTACTGTTTCTAATTATATAGTGAAATAAATCACCACAACTCTTCACAGAAAAAAATCAAAATCCTTTCTTTCGCTCCTCCATTTCCATAGGAAAAAAAGAAACAAGCAGTCATAAACAGACAGCAGAGTTACATAAGTGCAGATGTTGATTTTGCTGAAGCCAGTGCCACTTAGTTTTCCAGCAGAGGAAATGGCTGGAATCATGTCAGTGGACAGAGCAGTGGCTGCATTATCTCAGGCAAAAAGTTGCATTCACCTGGGGCTGGGTTTCTGGCTGAAACCATATTTACTTGTCAGGTATCAGAAGATAATCCTGAAAGACTGGGCATGGGCAACGTGGAATGGGACACAGGACTATAGACCGAGTTTTTCTGTAGGTGCTGGTAGTGCTACCAAATACTTGCAATGCAAGTCGGGAACTATTTTGTTCTGCAAATTATTTCTGACACCAATTTATGGAGTCTTTAGGAGGAAAGAACTGACTGTTATCAAACATACTGAATGTCGGCAATTGAAAAGAAAATATATATTTATCAGAAGGACTGGTATTTCCATGAGCAGTCAAGCATGGCCCTCAAAAACTTCACTGAGGTAGTAAGTGTTGCTGCCAGCAACAAATTCCCAGGCTCTCTGGGAATTTCTAATGGCAAAGATCTAAGCTTTGTGTTTCTGGCTGATGGGCCACTGAAAAAAACTGACCACACAAGTGAGTGTCACCCAGAACTTTATAACTCCTGAGAAGGAAGGAGGCTCTGACAGGAAAGAACAAACTGACCGCAGGATACTCGTCAAGGACTTGGTTGTGTGCAAAATTTTTCCTGGGATATTTCAAAAGAATTGTGAGAATGTACAAATCTTATTACACACTCTAAAGGGCAATGGCAGGGAAAGGGGAACCTTACAGCAGATCAGGGAGCAACTAATGCAGGAAATTAGAGGGAAAAGACAGAGTAAGAATCCACTTGGGTGTATATAAGCTGATCGTTGCTCTTGTTTGCTTATGTCTTGCACCTGATCACCACAGTCTGTCTTATCTTCAAACTTACTAGCCGGTGAGGAGGAAAACACAGACTGTGAAGACCTAAGATAGCAGCTGGAACAGGAGACGTGGAGATTGTGCCTGGATTCTGGACAGACTCAAGGCCTGGGATAGGATTTGAAGGATTTGAAGATGTGCATGCTTGCAGATAAGAAAGTGCAGGAATACATATAAACACACCTATAGCTGTATCTATAATTATGTATCTTTCACTGAAGTATGAAGTGTTTCACTAGTGGCCTTTATTTAACAGAACAGGAAGGAAAAATCCCCTGTGTCTTAACAAAAATACTTTTCTTTATCCATCATGATGTAAAAAAATGGATCAAAATACTTCAGAATTTCATAAATGACGTTATATGGTAATGCAGTAGATAAAGTCAAAGGCGTAATTTCTGTTAATACATATTTTTAATGTAAATTACAATTGCAGCCTGTCATGCCAACTGACTTCAATAGCTCTGTTTTGCTTTGAGCCTGAGGCAATAACAGCTTTGCTTCAGAGGAGTAGTCCCTCTGTGTGTCCAGCCACTGGGCATCATGGCACCTTATTGTTCATCTGCTCTTTCCCTTGTACTCCAGTGTGGCTCCTTGGAGGCCCACGTGGCACAGCTGCTTTCTGAGCCACTTGAATTCCTCACATCAGAGCCTAGGAACTGGGAAAATTTGAAACACCCAAATCTGATCAACAGGAGGGAAGGTAAGCAGTAAGAATTACTTACCAGGTTTTCTACTGCCTTGTTTATTTGCAGATGTCTGTGGTTGGAGATTGGCAGTGTGTCTCTACCAAAAAGTATTGTACCACAATGTCTCCAACTTTGCTTTGTTCTAGTGTTTTCAGTAACACATCAGACTTGATGTCTTTGTAATGAAAGTAGAGTTTTACTTACTTTAATCATAAAATGGGATAAATATGTGTCGTATTTATGATAAATACCTAAATACGATAAATTAGCATATATTTCCCTAAAGGGCAGGAAGTAGGTATTATCAGATCTTCAAAGATGGGCTTATGAGGCATGTGATTTGATATGCCTTAAGGCATCCATTTAGATGGTGTAAATTGTGTACATGAAGATAATTATCACTGTAGTTATCCAGCGATAAGTAAGTAAAAGTTTATGCTGTTGTATGACACAGGTTTTTAATTACTAATAAAAATAAGTATTATTTATATAATATCTATTATGATATTATTTATGTATTGTTTATTACATATTTTATTTATATTATGTACTATTATATTTCATTATTTTAAAATTTATTATTATTATTTTACTTAATAGAATTGAAGGGATTTGCTGCTGTGATTTAATATCAGGCTTTTAACTTACATCTGCTTTGAAAAACTGCCATGAAAATTTACTAATAATGGAAAGAAGTCCATTAACACCACTCATCACAATACTGAACAGTAACAATTATAATACTTACATATTTTAATCAGCTGTCAAAGACAGCCTATTTAGCCTGAATAACTGGAATTTGAAAAGAGTACTTTGTTTAAAGTCAAGACAGTCTCCATCAGAAATATTTCAGACTGCAAAGTCATAGACAGTTTTCGTTATGAATTTTAATTTGGGTCTTAAACTACTCAAGACTGAAAGCAAACACTGGAAAATTAAAAAATAAATCAAAATGAGCTATAATATGCATCGAATCTCAAGGATCCCAAATGAAATGAAACAGTAGTTTGGCATCTAGGATTCTAATGGACTCCTGCCACTACTGATTTAACTGTTCATGGCACTGTCTGTGCCAAGCATATCTGTTAGTTCAGGTGGGGGATCCCATAGCTGCAGTTGCATACTTTGCAGTCCAGCCTAGCTTTATTCAGCTTTGCTTTTATTCAGTCAGCTAAGTTGTACTAATGAGGCTCTCTGACAAAAATCTCTCTGGAGTTAGTCACATGTCCTGAAGAAACACAAGAGACATCATTCTGATAATTTCAAAATTTATTCCTAAATACTCAATGGCTGGAGATGCAAAAGACCTTTCAGTTTATCTTGCCAAGCATTTAGTATATATGTTTGGTGTTAGGATGCATGTATACTTGCCCACAACTTTTAACCCCAACAGTCACACAGAACTTGCACAGAAACAGGCAGCACCAACAGCCTCATCCTGTTTCCTCTCTCTATCTGAGCAGGATGGAGGTTCATAGGTGGGAATACACATACTCATAGGTGAACACACACCTACACACAGGTGCAGTGTGGCTCCCTCCTGCAGCTGGGCTCAGACACCCATCTGCCCAGTAACTGCTCCTGGATCCCATCCTCTCCAGTTGCTGGTTCCTGGTCATGTGAATCAGCAGAACCACAGCCCCACTCTGCTTGCTCAGACCCTCACATGCATATATAAGCATGTACAGAGCTCTTTGACACTTTCTCCCCAAGAGACCCCAGCAGCACCCACACACTCACTTGCACACCTGCACTGGCTCCCAGTGCTGCACTGCAGCCAGACAAGCTCTGGCCCTGGTCCCACCAGGGGCTAGCATGAGGCATCACTCACTGGGAGCTCTCTGGTCGCTGGCTGAGACACACAGCCCAGCCCAGCTGCTGGCACAATCCATCCTTGGCCCAGGCTGATACCAGCCATCCACAGGCCTTTACAACCCTTGTGGGGCATGGCCAGACAATCTGCTCTTTACACACTTCCAGCTCTGCTTGTCCCCTCGCACCTTTATTTTCTCACAGTTGTTCCTCCTCAAATCATCTGAGTCTATCCCCTTCTCCACCTCTGTTTTCTTCCCTAAACATCCCATGGTAAGACTTATGCAATCCCAAAATGCTCTTCCACATCATCCATAACATGTTCAATACCTCTAGGCAGCACGTCCATGGTCCGGAAGGGGATATGGAGCTGCTCCTCTTGGCCTATCATGATGAGGGACATATCTGGATGCTGGGGCTGAGCCTTTCCTGAGACAGCCCTTAGTTTGTGTTCCCACTTGTCCTGTGCTCCTGTGGGCTTGCAGAGACAGGGCTGTGATGAGCTAATGACTCCCTGGGGTAGGGAGCTAGGACACGGTGATGTCTGAGCTGCTCCATCAGCCATTCCCTCTGTACTCCTTTGTGAATGCTTAGCTAAATTTTTACACCATGTGACATGATATAACACAATATTTGATATTTAAAACTTCTATTTAAAATAAATATTATATTTGGAAACTTTTGCAGAAATGAAACTTAGCACAAGCCTTTTTCATTCAATGTCTTTTTTACTCATGCTAAAGAAAACACAACTTCAAAGGAAAGTCAGCCTGAAGAAGAAACAAGATATTTCTTTCTGATTTTATATGAAAATTGCAAACTTAATCACACAAATATCCTATAATTATCTTCAGTCATAAAATGTACTGTATTGTGCCTACTGAGATCCAAACCAGAGAATCTGTTTTAATCAGTTCTCTACACTCTCAAATGTTTTCTGTGTTGCTTTATTACTAATGCCACTTCTTTCAGAAACTGTGTCCCTGAGGCTCTGACAACTTTTAAAAGATGTTTTGACAGCATGGTTCAAATATGAGAATTAGGGAAAATTCCTATTAATTTCAAGGATGTCAGCTAAAGTGCCTGAAATTAATCCAGCATCTGGCTGCAGACAGTGGGCTATAACATAGTAAGAGCCCTTTAAAACACCTGAACTGTAGGAAAACTTGTTTGTGCCTGATGCACTGCTGTGGCCACACATCACCCCCAAAGCTTTTGTGAAAGGTAAAATCCATACAGAGAGCAGTCATAGAGACAAGGAATGATTTTCAAAGGCATCCATAACTTTTTTAGATGTGATTTTTCACTTACAATGAAAACTCTTGAGGGCTAACACCAAGTGTCCAGCTAGCTGCAAACATTCTCATGCAATAAAGCCAGAATCTCTTTGACAATAATTTTTCCCTATCAGCCACCAAGATGCCATGTTACTGAACCCAGTAAATGTCCTGAGATTCTCTAGAGACCTCTTCAGGGAAGCTAGAATAATATAATCCTAGACAGCTTTCTCTGTCTAAGCTTCCTTCTATCCTTGATGTACTTTTCCTTTGTGGCCAACATCAGGTAGTACATCCCTATTCCCTGATGCTGAACTCTTTGCACCTTGTTTATTTTCATTGTCATCTTATAACCTTCTATCAATCTTATGCCGACATTTTGAAATGCACTACAATAATTTTCTGAACTGTTGTAAAACTTCACACAAAATGAGGGTGGGGGGCACTGTTATTTTTAAGTCTCATTTTTATTGTTTGGCCATTGCCCTTTTTTTATAGATCTTTTTTTTCTCATCAGATTTTTTTTTTACCTTCACAGAAATGGGTACTGAGGACAGCTAAATTTAGGTATATTTCTTTATCTGAAACTGATATTAAAAATGCTCTCAGAACCAACAACTTTAACTGCTAACAGAAATGCAAAATAACCTCCTGGAGATGTTTCAT
Source organism: Hypocryptadius cinnamomeus (assembly GCA_013400635.1). Taxonomy (NCBI): domain Eukaryota; kingdom Metazoa; phylum Chordata; class Aves; order Passeriformes; family Zosteropidae; genus Hypocryptadius; species Hypocryptadius cinnamomeus. The sequence goes on from VYZP01021342.1 coordinate 10,208, forward strand.
CTCTTCATGAAACATCATGGATGCTTCTTGTAGGAGAATCTGTTTTCAGGTGCATCAACACAGAAATCTGGCAAGTATTTTGTGTTCTCTTCCTGCTCTTTTCTAACAAGAGTTGTACACACATTGTCATCCAAGCACACATGAATAAAAGGACTTACAAGTTCATGAATTAATAAGGGCAAAATATAGAGGCATTTGTGAAAAAGGCATAAATACAAGATAGACGAGAGGGTAACAGATGAGTTTCACTCACAAGTTTGATTATGTCATAATCACATGTATGCATATCCCAAAATTTTAAGTGATTTTTTTTCTGAAATATGGAAATCATAGATTTTACAAGGTATTGAATATCTTAAATGTTTGTTTCCCAGTCTTTGTTTCCTATAAATAATGTTAAGGGACTGTAATCTGGTTCCCTGGTTCCAATGGCCTATGACTTCACTTTCATTGCCCATTGAGAACTGGACCATTGCTGCCTTCAACAATATTTTCACTTAATTCACATAAAAATCCACAGAGATCTTTCAATATAATAACACAGAAATATTTGCTGGGATCAGTAGAAAGGATTTTAGTATATCATCTGAACTTCAATAGGTATGATGTTTATCTGTAAAGATTACAAAGGACTTAAATGCAGAGCATAAAGAAGTATTTTATGCTATCAGGAGATATTTTTATATTGTGAACACCAACACAATATTCAACTTTATGAATAAGCAACTAAAAATGTATTTCTTTTATGTGCATTCAAAATGCAGTCTGTGTAACTAGAATCAACTGGTTAATGTATCAGTCTGTGAGAGTACACTATTTGGCAAGAAGGAAGCTTCAGGGAATATCCCACAGTTTCACAAGTGTGAATGGATGAAAGTGAAAATTGAAAATACATTCTGTTAACCAAGTATATGGTTATCCTTCAGGGTGCAATTTGGCAAATCTTTTACTCTAGTTCTTCCTCTTTTTTCATTTAAATTTACACTTACTCCATACCAGCCCCAATAAAGTACAATTAAATCTATTCAGATCACGCAGAAGAGTGCACTGTCTGTGAGATTTGAAGAAGTAAAAAAGATTGCTTAAAATAAAGCTCAGCTGTGCTACAAGTAGGAGCAAAAGAAATAAATAATCAGCAAAAATTACTCCTGTTTGTAACCCAGCAAGCAGGCTATATTAAAATAGTTAATATCTTAGAGGGAAAAAATGAAGCCAAGGAATCCAGAAATAATTTGCATGAATTTTCCATAAGGACATATCTGCGCACTCATATTTCAAACTACTTCTAATACTCCCAATGCTTTTCTGAACTTGCTTGTTCAAAGCCTCTGCATGTTCAATGTTGTCTCATATCAAAGATTGTTCTGGAAAGAAGTTGGCAGCTTCCACACTAGTTCATTTTAGAAGCATGAATACCATTCATTAGAATAGCTTTTGAAATAAATTGCTTGCAGCATTTGGGTGAATGGTGCATTTGTAGCTGATGTAAATCATTCATTCTTCGCTTGCTTAGTTTCACATCTTTTTAGAGATGACTGCAGTCCATGACTTGAACCCCAAAACATAGTAGTAGTGGTACAGTTAATAAAACTAATATAATGTGTTGGAATACCACTAATGGAAAACCCAGCAGATAGTGCCTATTATCAATAATCAAGACAGAATATGTGTCCACATTAGAAGAGAATTATCTGAGAAATTTCATTGCACAAACAATTCTGAACCATATTTTTGGCAGTCTATGATTAGTCGACAGCTTATGATCATTAAGCATACCCCAGAATACAATGTCTAGGAATTTGTTAAGAAAAGACTGCATTCTCTTTTTAAAACCTGTATTGTCAGCCTTCCTATCTCCTTACCATAAAAGAATGGTTGGTCCTGCACATTATGGTCTTTTTTACTGAAAATTAGTGTCAATCCAGATAGTTTCTTGACTTTTATTCCTAAGATATAGTGCAGGTGCAAATGTTTGGGCATAGAATTATAGTTCAACTGCTGCTGCAAATATGCATGGGAACTTTTTATGGGGCAAATCAAATCTGAAAATGTAGCAAACGTGGGTTATAATTTAAATAAATCCATTATTTTCATTTTTTACCCATGGAAATGTCAGAAACTGTAGGCTTGGTCCTTTCTAAATGATTCGTATGTAGGCTGAAGTCACTGAAAAAGAAAATCACTCTTGCAGCAAAGGTGAAGTTAAGGCTATTGTCTGCATTAGGAGGAAGTGCAGTCCAGCCACTGCAAATGTGTAGAGAGAAAAAGCAATTAGGGCTTTGCATTTATGCTGTATGACTTTCAGGGACTAATGTGGATCTGACCCTCTGAACAGACGTGCTGTGTGCAGCTGGATCACAGGTTTTGTGTTTTGGTGTGAACCAGTGTACAGGAACTAGTTCTGACTAGGAGAGTCAATTGAAAAATGCACTTCTGATCGAAAGACAAAATCCTAGTGCAAATAATCTCTTAATGCTGAAGAAAATAGAGTCTACTAAAAGTCAGACATATTGCCTTGATTTGCACTTTTGACCCACCTGGATTGGTAGACCCCTTCAAAAATGATAGCCCAAACCACTTGTTCAAAGAGAAGGAGATTTAATTCTTGTTTATCAGGGCAATTTCACTTTGCATTCCTAATTAAACATGCACTGAACTAGGGGTGAGATTTACGATCACTCACTTCTTAGGTGAGGTTGGTAAATTAAATATTAATTATGCAAGGACATTAGTTGCTCATATGAACCAAGCAGAAAGTAGGTCTCTTTTTTTTTTTTTTTTTAATGTCCTAGCCAGGCCATAGAATTACTCACAATAAATATTTCAGTGTACTACACAAGGTGAATATTCTTCAACAGGATAGACTGAGAACAACTCACTGCAGAACACCTGATAAATGGTATTTTGATTCCTCAGACTTAACTACGATACCAGCAATAGGAAAGAATTGTATTCCCAGATATATGTAGAGACTATGATTTAATGACTTGACCACTTTATTGCTGGAATAGAGGGGGATGCAAATTTCCTTAAGCAAACAAAGCATTGACATCCAAGTCCCCTCCAGACACTTTCAAAAAAGGAAGTTGCTTCCAACTCCTCAGCATCTGCAAATACCTAATGCTCTGTCTCTTTTGGGTTTGCACAGGTTTTTCTATGTAATAGATATAACTGGAATATTATGGTAAAAAAGAACCTGAAGACAGAGTGATGTTTGTGCTTCTGCTGAGTCCTTATGAAACTGGATTTGTTCAGAAACCTTTTTTCATTATAATTACCATCAATTTCAAGGCAAAGATTGCGTGAATAAGAACTGAATATTATAGCATATCATTTTACTCACCACACTGGCAGGAGGGATGATAGCGAGGTACAGAAAAGCCAAAGGAAGTCATTGTGTCCATCTGCGTTATGGAGAGTTTAACTGGTGTTTTCTGAAATTGTATTCAGTTCAACTATTATTGTCCCTGTACTGCTGTTTTAATAAATAATTATTAAAATGTCTTGAAGCTATGTATCATCTTTACTTTAATGGTTTTAATTTCAATATTTTTGTAGAAGCCTCAGAGCATTCTTAACTAAGAGTTTAAGTTGAGTTTTGCATTTCTGCATAATAGGATGAATATTAACATCAAATACTAATATTCAGGGATTGTAGAGCCTTCTTACTTTCCCCACCTTGTGCCTTTTTTCTTCATAAATGTACAAAAAAGCCATCTCACTGCTCTGTTTGAAATCTGTTAATAACACTTTGTGCTTCTGAAATGCCTTAAAACCCATGGAAAATACCAAGGAATAAGTGTTCTATGACCTCTCCTTTTCATGGGACTCCCATAATTATCCTTACAGGGGGTATTTCATAGCATATCAAACCTTCCCATTTAACACAGCATTTAAGGAAACAGATTTTGCCTAGAAGGTTTGCAGAGCATGAAATCTGTTGCAGTACTACACAGCCACTGCTATCCAGCCCCACTG
>VYZP01021343.1:9256-24035 GCA_013400635.1 Hypocryptadius cinnamomeus
CCGGGCCAGGCCGGGCCGCGCCGCTCCGCCGCCAAACGGCGGCCGTGCACGGCCAGGCGGCCCGGGCGGGAGCGAGCGCAGCGCCGTCGGCTGGTTCCCCGCGGCGGAGCTCGGCTGAGCCGGCTCTGGTCTCCCCACCTGGCCAGCCAGTGGGCTGCGGTGCTGAGAGCTTCCCCTTCCCCCGCGATCCCCGTTGGGCAGTACCTCAAGAGGCAGGTGGAGGCAGAGCCCGAGGAGAGTCGGAGATTTCCCTTGCTGGCAGGCAGCACGGTGCCCTTTCCCGGGCAGGGCGGTAGCTGACCCCGAGGACGGAAAGCAATGCCAGGGAAACGGGAGCTCCCGTCTGACTCCGGCTCTCCTGCCCGGCCTCGGCCGGCCGCTCCGGCAGCATCGTGCCGCCGCTTCCAGCAGTCCCCGCGTGTTTTGGGAAGAGGCAAGGGACAGGTTGCACCCATCTCTTTTCTAAACCAGCTTCCAGTTCTAGATACAGTGTGGGTTAAGGAGGAGCACCCTGCCACCCAAAACCAGGATGAGTTACTCTTCCCAGCTCTTGGAATCGGTGCAAGCCCCACCCGTTTGCACAAGCAGCATTCATAGCAGGACAATATTTAGTCTTTAAAACCTCCTCTTGAAGATGTGCAAAGGCAGTGGAAATGTGAGCTGTAAATGTTTGAAACACCACCGGAAAGACTCTTAAGCTGGGTTTACGTGGTACCTGTAGGTTTGTTTGAACTACTACAGGTAGTGTGAAAATAATATATGTACGTTTGAAAATTCAGTAGTTGATCTGATTTACGACTTGTTTCATTGCAAATTGCTTTTTTTTTTTTGACCAAAATTTACATCTGCAGCGTTGTTTTATTTTGCTCCTCTTAATAGGACCCATTTTGCTGTTGTCAGGTTATTTCCAGCCTGGGAATTACTGCAAGGTTCCCATGACCCCATGGCCTAGCCAGCTTTTCTATGCAGGAGCCAACATGGGAGAAACATACTAGAAGATCCTGCAACCCTGCTTTGTTGTTGAATCTGAGGTTCAGAGTGGACCCCTTTACTTCCTAAACTCGCAATGAGAGCTTGGACGTGGCTAGTTCGAGTCTTTGACTCAGACATGGTCAACGACTCATATCTTAAAGGATATAAAATATCCTTTAAGCACCCCTCCTAAAGCACTCAGTGGGAAGGTCTCCCATACTTTTATGTGTCTTCTAGGCAGGCTTAATTTGAAATCGATTTTCTTTTGCGTATTTCATCCACATAGTAAGTAACATAGTGAACTTTGCCATCAGACTTAAAGTTGTGCTTTTACAAATTCATGTCAAACCTACTTTTGCTGATGTGTTTGGTGGCGATTTTTTGAGCAACCTAAACCACTCATTCATGACACAGCTCCTTTGCAATTCCTCAGATAACCAGAGCAGAGGTAGCAGTATCAATATTGAGAATTACATGTCCTTGGTTTTCTCATGTATGTGAAATCAAGTGATAGAGCTCGTATGTCATGACTTACCTGCAGCTCCACATCATATGTACAGATACAACTTTCTTTTTTCAAAAAGAAAGGTTACAGTATTTTTTAAAAGCTGTAGGTTGCTGAGTTTTTTGTTTAGTGGGTCAGCTGTGTTGAATACACCTTTGTAATCAGAACAGATGAGGGCAGGATTTCTCCAGCGCTGTGTCAGCCAGTCATATACAAATGCCATTTATTAAAGGATTCAGTGGAACCACATGATGTGGTCCTGGGTACAACCTGGCCTGTTGTACTTACTGAAATGTTGTCTATTTCATGATCCTTCCAGATCAGGGAATTGTTGTGCTGATGCCAGGGAAGGCAAAAAATCATTCACAGCAGCATCTGACCTCATACAGAGTGCATGCCTGGTTGCTAATCTGTACATGCACAGGTGGAAAAAACACTGGAGGCTTAGGTTTTCCTGCACCTGTGCAAATCAATTCAGCAGTACATGAACTGCGCAGGCTTGCAGGGGGAAAATGAATTTGCCAGACACAGCTACACAGTTTATGCAACTGGCTATGTAAAGGAACAGGGCAGTCAGCAGAGGATGTCACTGTAACATCACATTATGAAAGCATCTCCAAGCTGCCCTCAAGGTACAGTGGCTGTAATATTGCTTCTAATTGCTCTACATTGCCAGACTATGACAGGTGAATAGTGCTCCTTGTATGTTCTCATGCACTGTATAGTTGACCCTCCACTTCGATGTGTTTCTGAACCTGTGATCTTCTCTTCTTTCAGCTTTCTGCATTGCATAGATGGTATTCTGTTCTATTCATCAGGAGTGAGTAACGTTCCCTTCATAAAATTTTTATTCCTTTCTGCTTTTCTCTATCTGTGATGTAACTGATCCTTTTTTGAATGGTCGATTTATTTTTCATCGTCTCAACAGAAGCAATTTTATGGCACATATGTTTTAATTTTTAAAAAAATGAAACAGCTAACAAAGATTAATGCAAAATATGCCTAAACAATGGAGAATATTCTCTAAGTCAGTCTGTTTGACCTTGATGGTGGTAGTTTCTAGGTTAAAGTTGTTGACCTAAAATTTAGTTCCTGTATGTTTACAAAGAGAGTAGAACATAGGTGATTACAATGAGATGGTTACTGCTGGTTTTGTGAGGCAAGTAGTGGAATATCATATCTCGTTCTATGATCAGTATTTTGAAGAATAGATTGCTTGGCAATATGCTCAATAGTATAGTCTATCTTGGCAAGGAGGAAAGAATAGAAAAAAGCAAAAAAAGAGTAAAAAGAAGTAGTCACTGGATAGAAAGCGCTACTGAAAATAAAGTTCAAATTTTCACTGTGAACACAAGTAGTCATTAGAATAAATAGGCCATGAAAGTGACAGGTAACCTTTAATGATGTTTGCAAGTTTAGACTGAGTGTTTACTCACAAACTTTTTTGGCTCAGTGCTGTGGTAACTTCTTTGGTTTCCCAAGGTCAGAGTGGAAGATATCTGCCTTTAGCTGTTTGTTATGTTCCTAATGGGATCCAGAAAAGACAGACAACATGAATTCAAGGATGTAAAGATATTAATTTTTCTTTCTCCCTTGTAAGATATGTATTTTTTCTCAGAAGGAAATCATCACCTGTCTAGGAAGAAAGTGATTTGACATAAATCCTTTGTGCCTCAGGTCACTTTCACATGTGCACTTCTGCTGGACTCCATATACAGTTCAACGCAGAGCAGAAGCCTGTGGAAGAGCTTACTTTCCAAAGCCGCTACTGAAGATAACAAATTTTCATCCTTGAAAATTTATCTCTTCAGCATGCAACAACAGATCAAATGTTGAAGTAGGCAAAGACACTTTGTTGCTGAATCAGGCCAATACCCATTTTTCACTTTCCTTCATCTTACACATTCCCAATCTACTCATACTCCTCTGTGCTAGAGCAGAAACCTCAAATTTTATGAGGAGTAGCTCTCATGTCTAGAGGTGGGTTATATATCCTTTATATAGACTTAGATTTAAACATTGAATATGCAGCCAAATCTGTTTATATTAAGAATTAGTGAACATATCCTGTTTCTACAGTTGAATATAGACCGTGTTATTTGCATTCTTACTAAGCAGCAAAATGTGCATTATTAAAGACAGGTCTACAAAAGTGAAAACGTTTTTTCTTTTTGCTGTTTTCAGATGCTGAAATGATGTTTAAAGTGAACTGCATGCTCCTGTAATTTCTCTCCTGAAACAAAAGCAAAGCACTGAAAACTAATTAACCAAGGAAAAAAGAGAAAAACTAAATGGTAAATACAATGGAATGAAATTTGGGAAGAACTGTGTAGACCGTGATGGAAAGTAAAAGGATACTGGGGTTGGAAATGCAAATGTCACTGAATCTGGGATTGGTATTGTGTTAGGGCTGAACTGGTAAGTAAAATGGAGCTGATATCTGAAATAGTGACAGCATAGTTTCACAGATAAGCTCCTGGGTATTTATTTGGAGAGAAGCAGATGTTAGCTGTACAACTGGTAAGGGATTTCCCGATAAGCTACTTAAGTCCATGAGAAAATGATAACATTCCAGGATCTAAATGGTTGTTGTGAATACAGTAAATCTCCCACATTTTTTGTTTGTTGTTTTGATCCTGTTTTTTTTTTCAAAAAAGAATGTTTCCAATTGTTGAAAATGCTTCATCATTTCTAAAAGCAAAGGAGCATTATCTTCCATGGCTTTCTAGTAAATGTTGTAGATAATTGGTACAAAACATTTTAAAACAGTAAGCTTAATAATTTAAAATTCAAGTTCAAAAATCTGATACAACTCAATGTAGTATTTTTTATAAATGGGTCACAAAGAATTCTGATTTTTTTCTCTTTTTGTATATTGGAAATGGAAGTTAAACTCTGCCCCAGTGATAGGCTTCCATAGTCAGCAAACAGTTTTGCCAGCCTGAACCAAACTGGTCATGGACATAAAAGGTAGAAAACAATAAAATAGAATCTGAAATATTGCAGGATAAAGCATTTTTATGTCAAATATCTGTATACTCTGTTTTTTTGAGCAAAAAGAGTGCTGCTTTGAGAGGGAAAGGGTTTCTTTGGTTTTCTTTACTCTGTGTACCAAACTAACCTCACAATACTTAAAAAATTTTGGCATTAGACAGGCTCTGTTTATCCCAAAGTATGAATTGAGGATGTTTGTTATGGCTGGATGATAGAATAACTGATGAATTCAGATAAGCATGAGTATCTTGGCATTGTTTGTGCATATTTGTACAAATTGTCCTCACTAGTTCTCTGGTTCATAGGAGCACAGTATGCCTGGAGCAGGATGGTCATTGCTGCTTGAAACGGCTGAGGCACTTTTCCCATTGTGGGGATACTGAAGTGGTCATTGTGCCTAAAGGAAGACAAAGCACAGGTTTAATTCAGTAATTTCTTAACGCGACTTCTTAAGTGATTCCTGAACAGAGTGTTCTGTGTGAAGGATGCTTTTCTGTCACTTGCATACTACCATCTCACTAAACAGTCCTGAATAGTACCATCTTACAATTCTACAGGGACTTGAAATCTCTGGGTCCAAGAGCTATATACTTTCTAATAAAATATCACATGTGTTTCCTCTTCAGAAATGGTTGCATGATTTTCACTTTTTAGCTGGGCATAATTTTCAATAAGCAGCTAGTGTGTTTGCTGCATTTTGGTCATTTTCTTGAAACTAGATTGATAACTCCATTAGTAAAAGATGCATGCAATTGAAAATCAATTATACAGTATTTTAGTTCTTTTTAAAGTTATAATAGCAGATTTCTTGAAGCACTATTGTCTAATTAGTTCATACAAACACAACAAATTTACACACTTTGTTCTTTTACACATCAAGAGGGTGTTGTACTGTTACTCAACACTAATATTTTTGTGACTAGTGTCCAGATCTCCTTGTAATTATCTTTGAAGTTCTTCATTAGTTCAAAAGGGACCTTCATCAGGTCCTGGGAATGAAAATACTGCCACTGCAGAATCAGATATGTGTGCTGTAGTTGATGCATGATTTTGACCTGTAGGAATAGGTGTCATTGTCATAGTATTTCTGTGAGTGGATACAGCCTGAAGAAAGAGGCTGTTAACTATCCATCAACAACTGTGTGCAAAGCTTATGGAGCCAAAGTAGAGAACAAGCAGAGTGGCCAAGAGAAAGTAAGGATTACAGAGTCTTATTTGTGAGCTAAGCAATGTCTGATAGTACAGAAAGGACATACGTTTACAAGCAGTTTTAAAATTGAGATAGAAATTTATCTAAGTGCTAGGTATGCCTGAAATGTTTACTGAATTTCAGCTCTGATATTTAAAAATATGCTAACTGATCTTGCCAGGTTGATTAGTCTCTCTGTGACCAGTTTTGACATATTTTTATGTAGTTTGATATTTTTATGTTATATTTTTATATTTATGACAACAACGTTTTTGTCCAATATAATTTGAATAAATAAAACTGTGGTTAACTTAAATTATATAGTGATTGTTGCATGAAAAATAAGACTACACACAGGTCTACGTAAAACAGGTGGGATTGTTGAGACAAAGATATAATACAGTCGATAAACACTGCTCCTGTGTTCTTAAGTGCAGGTTTCCTCACTTATGATGATTTAATGAGTTAAGAGAGACTGTGTATAGGAACAGAGAATCAATAGATTTCTTACCTAAATTATCATTGATCTTTTAATATTTATTGATGTTGGTTACTGCTGTTGCTTTGGTTTCACTGCATGACACTGAAAAGCCAGAGCTGAGAATGACATTATGGGGAAACCTAGTATTTTACACAGGATGAGAGGATGAAGGAATGGAATGATGCAGGGGATCACAGGGAAACTGCAGAAAAGGGGAAGGTAGAAATGGAAAGAGAGAAGATTCACAGAAAAAAAAATATTGCAAGGAGTACTACAAGTAAATAAATTGCAAAATATTGCAAGTTGTACATCATGGTTTTTTACTTCAAAATATTCAGATTTTAAAATTTGACTCTAACAGTTGAGCAGACTCTGTTTTATGATAAAACTATATTTTCCCGTCATTTACAGTCACTGCCTTGCAGTATTAACTTTACCTTATTGTAGCTTTTCAATTTGGGGTTCAAATTAAGAAACATTTCATTTCATTTTCATTTTCAGCTAGCGAAAGACTGATAAAGACAGTACGTACTGTATGAATGCTAAAAGTTGTTCCATACAAGTCTTGTAAATAATGAAAGTTCACTCTTATACCAATTGCATCACATGTTTATTTAGGATAACTTAATAGAACTAAATGCACTCAGAAAACAAAGCCTCTGATCTTGTATCTTACTCCAACATAAAAAACACCAACTAAATGTATAAAAGACTTAGTTGGTGAACTTGTTCAAGTAATAAAACTTTTCATTTAAATCATAATTTAGGCTTAATCACAGGGAGAAAAATGTGTATCTTTTCCCTGTCATTATAGACAAACATCTCAACATGAAGCTCTACACAATGCTGCAGCATTGTCACCCAGGGTTAAATAAACAAGGAAATCATAAGATACAGTAGAAGGACATTTCAAACAGATTTCTAACTGTGTTTGATTATGCTTAAATTTAATGCATCTTGACATGATGTGAAGAGAGTCTTAAAAGTAACTTGATTAGAATAATGGTTTTTGGGGATACAAAAGAATGTAGCAGTGTGAAATTAGAAGATAGACAAACAGAAGTATAGCAAAAAATACATAATTAATACAATTTTGATCATGGTTTATATTATCCAGAATAAAGGAATTTTTAGGGAAAAAAAATTTCAAAAACTGCACGTGGAAATCAAACACAGAAATAAGTCACTTTTTTTTTGGTTTTCCACTTTGAATTTCATAAAGAAAGTGGACAAATTTGTATGTGAATGTATTCCAAACATGAGTTCTAGATGTTCATCCTATGCCATGTGTTCTGAAGTATGTTTTTACAGCAGCTTTGCAAAGCAGAGCAAGACTATTATTTCCATATTGAGCGCCATGGAATGGAGCGTATTTTTAATTCACAATACTTTGTGAAAACAAAGGTGTGCAGTCTTGATTAAAACATAGTATACATTTAAGAATTATACTTTCGCAGTTAGCCAGCTACAGAGATGCAAATTAATTTATTTAAAGCTGAATCTCATACCAATGGTCTTTGCTTTACAGCTGACAAAATTTCTCATAAATTATGGACCCCATTGTTCTGTAATAGAGCAGGGAATTGAATTTAAGTATGACCAGTATCAAATTAACTCAATAACCACTTGGCCCCCACCTGCCCCCTACCTTGAAAGAAAGAAAATGCTCTCCTCTGAGGAGGAAACTGTGCATGTGTGTGTGTTGGGGCAAGACTTTGTCTGCTGCTTTCCCTTCAGGCTTGAGCACACAGCATTGCAGAGAGCTCTCTACAGATGTCTCAATGCATTTGTTACAAGTTGGCATTTTATAATAAACCTGATTAAAGAAATTTGATGAAATAATAGTTTTAGATAATTTCTATCTCCCTTCTTTAAGACACTGAGATGTGAAAGTCCTCACAGACCTAGCAAAGAAGAGGCATTTGTCTAAGGCTTGGTTCATTACATTCTAGGTGGTCCTGTCTGGCTGGTCCATATTAATTGCAGCAATGATGTTTGGGGTCAGGGGTCATGAAGCAGCTGGTCTGCATTACTTTGACCTAATCTCAGGTGATATGGTGTAGGAAATAGTTAATTATATTTTTTCAGTGACTCACATCTTTAATATTAGGATGGTTGATCTTTGTGCACTGTATACCCTTGCAGCTGTTTGCCATCATAAGGTTCCTTCTCTGTATTCACCACAACACTTGAAGACATTCAGTTACATTTCATAAATTATGAGAATCCTCAACCAGAAACATGGTATCTCAAAGTAAGCAAATATAAAGTATACAGGTACAAGGCTCTGCTGGAAACTCTAGGAACCTTGAAGGAAAAAGAGAGAAGCAAATTATCAGAAAACATTTTTTTTCTCATTTCCATCAACCCAAATCCCTTACCTCATGGGTTTCAATTAAAGTTTAGAATACATTACCTTTTTAGGCATTTTGCAATAGACAGCGCATACAAACCAGGAACTGAAAATATCAGCTATTAATATAAAGATTTGAAGTACATTTAGTATATTGCACCTCGTTAAATTTAGTCAGTAGTTGGTAGATTACAGAGGTACTTTCCAATGAAAAATTATCTTTTTTTCCAAAAAGCCAAAATAATTCAGTGTGGAATGCCATATATTATATTCATTACAAATATTTATGTTAATTCAAGAGGATATGGAAAGTGTGGGGAAGCTGGGAACTTGAATGTTATGTTTTTCACAGCACCTGTCACTTAACTGCATTGTAGCCAGCAGCATATCCTTACAGCATTGATCTAATAAAATTCATTGCCTCTGCAAAGGGGCTCAATGCCAATGGCTGTGAGAACCTCAATTTTATATTTCCTGAGTCTGGCATATTTAAATTTTCATCTGTAACACTAGATTAAATTAAATCTTTATGTTGAATATATGGTAATAAACTGGATTAAGCTCTGAATTCTCTAGTTAACACTCACAAAGTGCTTCTTGTAATAATATCACTTGGATTATTTATCCTGTATGCTGTTCATGAAGATCGATGTTCAACATTTCCGCCATAGCTCTTCATCAAAAGTTTGTTCTGCCTGGGATAAAGTTCAGCTGTTGTCACAGGAGTGTTTCATTGCGAAGGTCTGAGACCACTTCCCTTATTCCTTTCATAAATACAATAACAAATGTTTGGAGGGATAGGAATCACATGATGTTCACAAACATTATCCTACAGGTTATTATTTGCAGGAGAGACAGGGTTTTCTTACCATTTTGAAAGTGCAGTTTCAAAGTTTTAGCTGGGTCTATAGAATTACATTTTCTTTTTAAGTCTCTCTACCTTGAAAGCTCTACATAAATTTTAGACAGGGATTTAAAAAATATTTCTCAATTTTCAACTTTAGGTAAATTTTCATTGATATGCATACCTATTCTGTTCTTTTTTCACAGTGCTCTGTATTTTTTATGACAAAAATATTTGCAGACAGTCAATAATCTTCAACAATGTCAGTCATATATGCATGTAATAAAACTTACAAAGAATTCATCCAGTTAGGGTTTATCTTAGGTATCACACTTAAGCAAAAAGTATGGATAGGAAATTTTAATGTCTGTTCCTGATAAACAGATGTTTAAAAAGTAGTTTGAAAAGAACCATTAGGTGATCTTGGCTAAAGAACAGATTGGACTTAACTGTAGTCTGCTTAAAGACATTTCCACAGATAAAAGTCTTTCTGCAAAGGAAAAAAAAATTCATACTTCTTTGAGATCCTGTAAATATTCTACACTTGAAAACTGTAGCTTTTCTACCAACGTGACTCTTCTCATATGAGATTCTGGTGTTTATGTACATTGCACACTTTTGATACTAAAGATTTCAAAATTCCTAAGCATTCTTTCTTGATGCAGTTGACCTTTCTAATTCAAATATACATATTGCAAAGAACAGCCTACTCAGAGTAGCATTTGTCTGACAGTTCTATAAATTCACCACTTCATTTGCAGTGAATTAAACTGTAGAGATGCAGAATAAAATTAAGAATCACCATATTTCCTGATCAAAGGTTAGTACATGGGTTGATTTGCGTCAAAAACCTCCATAATACTGGTATTGTTCTGCCTTGGGGGAAATGGTGGTAAGAAATAAGAAGAAATTATAATGAAGGCATATCAATTATCTGTTTTGCAACACTCACTCATATAATTTTTACATGCAGTTCTTAACTAAATGAGCAGAGATATATTTAATTCTTTTTTACTATGCCCTGACCAAAACAGAAGATTGTGATCTGGCCCAGTTCTGAAGCATAATTAAAAAACCAGCATTGAAACATGTGGACTGAAAAATCATTCTAATAGAAATATTCAACTATGTCACATTCCAGCCTGTGACACTTGAGACTCTATAATAGACTTAGGAAAATTTGTTAGCATGGCTCACAGCAAGAATTGCCTTAATGTAATGGCAGCTGGATATAGTTATCCTGGAAAATTTGAAAATTTAATTAGTTACAGTGAGGTGAAGACAAAATTGATAGGTTAGTTTATGTGCAAAACCTGCAGATTCCACGTTTATGCAAGAGTACTATGACCTACGGACAACTAACTGCACTTTAATGTAAGAAGAGAAATAGTTTCATTAATGTAAGAAAACAAATAGTCACCAAGCAATTAATTAAAAATTAAGACTTTTACTTTCTCTTTCATTTGCTCCAAGCCATTTTAACACAATCACTTCCCTAAGTTAGAGGAGTGTTGCTCAGTGCTGAAGATGCAGTTAAACCAATATGTGTTTCACAGCAAAATCCATGGTGATGTGATGATTAAAGCAAATAGGCTTTATAATCTCAAAGAATAAATGCATGGCCAGGATCACCTGTGGTGATGGTAACCTCATGCCTTTATATCGAGTTTGTGTGGCAAGGTTTTGGTAGTGAGGGGTCTGCAGGCGTTGCTTCCATGGGAAGCTCCTGGAGGAAGGGATGCCAGCCTGCTCCAGGACAGAGCCGCTGCTGGCCAAGGCTGAGCCCAGCAGTGACAGTGGAAACACCTCTGTGAAGACGTAATTAAGAAGGGAGGGCACAACCTGCATACCACCAACAGTAGTCAGAAGAGAGGAGTGAGAATATTTGAGAGGAACAACTCTGCAGATGCCCAGATGAGTGCAGGAGAGGGACAAGGTGCCCCAAGTGCCAAAGCAGAGACTCCCCTGCAGCCCATGGTGAAGACCATGGTGAGTCAGGCTGCGCCTCTGCAGCCCGTGGGGTCCACAGTGAGTAGAAATCCACCTGCTGGTCATGGAGGACCCCACTCTGAAGCATGTGGATGTGGCCAAAGTAGGCACTAATTTCCCCAAGTCAAGCGTGTTTTGCCTGTGATAGTAGCTGTCTCTCACTGTCCTTATTGTGGCCAACAAGCCTTCCTTTATATTCTCTCTTCTCTGTGCAGCTGAGGAGTGATAGAGAAGCTTTGGTGGGCATCTGGTGTCTAGCTAGGGTCAGTTCACCACACCCTTCAAAGGCCCCTTCATTCAGCTATCTTTTTTTTCACATCAAAAAAACATTGAAACCTTTCAGGACTGAAAATATTTATCCTCATTTGTTGTTCATATATAAAATTTCTATCTTTTAATATCAAGAAAATTATTATTTCTCTTTACTCCCTCTTCATAGCATCTCTGTTCTGGAAAAGTTTGACAGTGACTTCAGAAACAATTGCATTAATAAGATCCCAGATATCTAAGGCCATGCACATTAAGTTAGTTTATATCTGATTTCTTGCTTCAGTGCTCGTTCTCTGTTTCAGTGCTATTGAAAAGTTATCCAAAATCCTGTGTCTGGTCCACACTACTACTGAACAACTTTACATCCTTCCCCTTTAATTTTTTGAACTCATCAAATTAGAGATCCATTTGTCCATTGGTTCAGATGAATACCATGCTTTTCAATTCATTTAGCAAAGGCTCCAGTAAGTGAATTATTTTAAGTGTCTTATACAGTCAGTGGTGAGAGAGGCACTCTCTCTTTTATGAACTGACTCAGCCTCTGGGGCTTCTTGTCTCTCCCCATTGTCTGTACAGGCACGTTGAATAAACATGTTCTCCAGTCCTGTATTCTGCTATCATTGTTTGGGGAATTTCTGCCAGCATTCATTCATGCTTTTTTA
Source organism: Hypocryptadius cinnamomeus (assembly GCA_013400635.1). Lineage (NCBI taxonomy): Eukaryota > Metazoa > Chordata > Aves > Passeriformes > Zosteropidae > Hypocryptadius > Hypocryptadius cinnamomeus. Next base: position 21,516 of record VYZP01021343.1, read on the forward strand.
AAAGAATTTTAGTGTTTTCAAAATGGCCTTGCTAGTCTGGTCACACTCTTAGTTTCAGAGAGAGCTAGCTGCTGTTTTTCAAATAATGATTTTGAAAATTCCAGTAAATGTCTACTTCAGAACCTTTTTTCCTTATAATTCAATGACCTAATTTCCTAAGACTGATGGCTACCACTTCCATGCATGTGTTTGTGATTAGATTTTTGGCCTAGACCTCTAGAGAACAGGAAACTTGTTTTTGACATCTACATGTAAACAAGAAGCCCTGGGCTGCCTTACAGCTCTGTCTGGGCAGAGCTTCTAGTGGTAGTGATACTCTCTGCTGCATTTGTCACAGAACAGGGAGGAAAAATGATTAGGCCAGGCTCATTTCCACCACACATGTGTAGCAGCCTGGAACATTTCAGTTAGAGATCTTTGGAGGGGAAAAAATGTCTTTATTATGCCCTGCTGACAGAACAGGTGACAAAAGAATTAATTTAATATTTCAGGAGAAAGAAGGTAGTAAAACTGTTGGTGCAGTTTTCCAGTGAAAGGACTCAAAGTACTGACAACCATGATTTGTGGGTTACTTAGGGTTTGGCTTTTGCATCTATTTTTGTGGGGGTTGTGGTTATTTGTGGTTTTTATCCCTAGATTGCTAGTAACACTGAAGAGTATCCCATTGCAGTTTATTGAAACTACACAAACAAGGTAATTTCTGGGTTTTTTCATTGTTGGGTGAAGGGCTTTTTTGAAATGTTCAGGAATTTTAAAATCTCATAACATTTACTGCAAATTTACATGGCAGTATATTCACATTGATGTACACAGGATATTACATAAATTAATTTGGCTTCAGGTATTGCTGTTCTCTCTTGCATTAGTCTTTGTCATGTGTTACTGTGCATCTTCCATGGGGCTTACTGCTTTATATGCTAGTGGCATATTGATAATTTGCATTACAGGAGAATTTTGCAATTTTCTGTGGTTTTGTCCTGCTGTATGGTAATATGAAAAAGAAGGAAAATGTGATGGAAATTAATTCCTCAGAAATATTTTGCGGTTGATAATCAAACAAAGGCAAAGCATTCAGGATATATTCACTGCTACCATGCTGCAAGAGCAGTGTAAAAAAAAAAAAGTTATTGTTGTATAGTGTTATCCCTAAATACGCATTCAAAGCTTTAGTTCTAGGTCTGTTTGACATATTTAGAGCATGTGACAAAATCTTCAAAAATTTTCCACTTTCTCAACTAGCCTTCAACACTTGTGAAATAAACTGACTACAGAGTGCCATGTTAAAGCTCCATTCTCTCCTTTTTTAACAGTAATATGTTCACAGGGAATAGATTCAAGGCTCTGGACTGAATCAGGCTGACAAAGTCTTGCAATATTATTAGGTAGTGAACATTGTTCATTTTGGCCTACTTCCTGAAGTCTTTTTTTCTTTTATTTCTCACCTTTTCTTTCTATATTTTCAGGGACAGATTATTTTTCCCAAGTGAAGTCAAGTGACCAAAAAAACCCAGAAGATGGCTGTAGTTAATACTACTACTTAGTTCTAATGAAAAATCATGTCCTTTCATCATCATTGAGCATCTTTATTATCCAAAAAGAAAACTGTCCTTTTCACATTTGAAAGATGTCCTTTTGTTATTTTTCATAGCCTGTATGTAACATATATACTCAGTAACGCATTTAAATAAAAACTGATTAGCTAGAATTTTTATGGTATGTGCAAACTCGCTATTTTTTACCTAAAGAAGTTCCACTTTTAAAAAGCTAGTATTGTTTTCACGTTCTTGTAGAAGTGGCTACTGTCTGAGGACTTAAGCAGTTGCAGCAGATGTATAATTGGTACCTATATTTTTTATGGTATTTACAATTAGAGGAAACCTCTCAATGTTTTTTAAAAATTGTATCTGAGTGTGGATTAATTGATTATATTGCACATTATGTCTATGTGTGTGAGGGGACAGCAAAATGTATTGCAAAAAATGAATGAAACGCTGCAGAATTTCAAGCTTGAATTTCAGCTTTTTGTTCTGACTATTAACTGAGGCATGGCAGCCCAGACAAAGATTGTAACTCCTAAGTACAAAGGAGAACATTTTTGTACTCTTGATAAATAAATAGGGTTGCATTAAAGTCATAATTGTCTTCCCTAGAAATCAGTCTCCTACTCAAATCAAAAGAACTCTTGTGATCCAAGTTATGACCTCAGTGCAATAGCCAAGGCAGGAAATAAGCAGACTGCAGATGAAACACTGGGGAAGGTATGAGCAGTGCGGGTTTTTTGTAAGTTGTTCCTACCTTGTGCTTTCTGTGAACACATATTAAGTGCAGACCTGGTTATCACCAAGGTTTTCTACTTTTTACTAAGGTTACTTCTCTGTTATTTGTGTCATACAACTTTATTTAATTTATTTGTTTCACTGAAGTCTTTCATGTTTGGCACCTGCATGAGAATTTATTTTGTTTTATTTTGTAATTCAGCCAAAACTAATTGCATGGTTTCCAAGAATGGAGCTTGGAAAA
>VYZP01021344.1:0-24538 GCA_013400635.1 Hypocryptadius cinnamomeus
CTAGGCTTCCACACTTCCTAAAGAAAAAAAACCAAGACTTCTGTTGTTCCATGGTGTTTTTCTCAGTAATAATTTCTCAAAGCTGTTGTCAGTTTGCTGGGATGGGTGGGTGGATATTTCATTTTTGTAAGTTGGGTGAAATTACAGAGTTGAGATTGTGCCTCAAAAAGTGAACCTAATACAGGAAGCCTGAGGCATGAACTGTGTGGCTGGGCAGGAAAGAACCCACAGAGAAGAATTTTGTAATAAAAGGCAAAGAAAATGAGATGTCATACTGTATGACTTTGTCATTGGTAGTTATGCACATTTTACATGTAAAATATGGGTGTGAGGTGGGGGACATGGCTTCACTGGGGCACTGAGACCATAGATTCTCACAGCAAACTGAATTTCACTGTGTGTTTTCATAGAATTCTTTTTATAAAATTGTTCATTTCTTTGAATAAAAACACCTACAGTATTTAAAAATTTTATAGAGCAAGTTGTATTCTCTGTCAGTGGCAAATCTTCACCATTGGAAAGGGATCATTTAATGGAAGTGTTGCCATGAACTTGCAGACATTAATAATATTAATTCATAAAATGGTAATATTAATAATATTAATACTAATTTATAAAAATGTCATCTTTGGAAGCACCTGCAGATTTTGGAGTTGTAACCCTTGTACTGAGAGCTCTTTCCTTCTGTACAGTTTCCTTTATTCCTGGGTTTTTTTATTCCTTTATTTGTGCTGCATTTGAGGCATTTTCCTTAACAAAACCTCACAGCTTTGCTGAGAGTGCCCGAGAACAATATGAAAAACTGTCCAACATGCACAACAACATGACAAAATTGTATGAAAATCTGGGAGAATACTTCACCTTTGATCCCAAAGCAATAAGCATAGAAGAATTCTTTGGTGATCTGAGCAACTTCAGAACTCTCTTCTTGGTGAGTAATACCTGCAAAATGTTAAATATTTTCTTACAGATTTTTTTCTCCCAGTTTTAATTCTTTCCTTGTATCTCTGTTTTTTTCTGTTATGCTTAATTTTGTGTTTTGTTCCATGGCAGGAAATTGGGTGAACGTTTCCAGAATTATTTAGATTTTGGTCATGACATATTGTCCTCCGGTGTGTAAGCTGACAACTCAACTGTGGATAAGGTTGAGCCAAATTTAATTCAACTTTAATATTTTAGCAATGTAATGAATCAGGTTAAATGGACCACAGTGAACATTAAAAGTTCACAGTAAAGGATTTTTTTTTTTTTCTATAAGAGGCAAAAAAATTTACAAAAAATAATTAAGATGTTCTGCAATATTTTGATGCTTGCAGGAAGTTTCCCCAGAGGAAAAATATGCTGAAATTCCTTTAATCTGCGGGATTTACTTTGAAAAAGTAATAAGTACTGATAAGAATTCAGGAGCAATCAGATCAGACTGGGGGTAGAGAACATCTCCAGACATTCCCTGGAGCATGCACACGTTTAATTTGTCCTGTTCCCGTTGCTGTGATACCTCCCTGCTTCCTCTGAGGGCTCCCATCAGCTTCTTGTGGTGTTTTGGTGACTGGCTGAAGTACAACTCCAGATATTTTATAACCATTGATGGCTCATTGTTTCCTGTTTGTCACTCTTTTATGTTCTTGCTCGTGGCTGTGTGTTGAATAAATCTCCTTTCTTGTGCCATGAGCCAGTTCAGTTTAGAGGTTCTGAAGTCCTCCAGGTGGCTGGAGAATCACAGGAATGAGCTGCAGCATCTCCACGGGATTTCCCTTTGCCAGTGGAACACGAGTCCAATTCAGGGCTGGAGAATAAAGAGAAAGGTGTATTCCCTTGGAGCTGCCAACTGCAAATTGAATTGAAAGTAGCAAAAAGGGTGGTTTGTTGTGGGTTTTCTTTTTTTTTTTCCTCTTTGTAGTTAAAGATCCACTACATAATAATATTTCCTTAATATTTAGAACNGGTTTTCTTTTTTTTTTCCTCTTTGCAGTTAAAGATCCACTAGATAATAATATTTCCTTAATATTTAGAACTCTTCTGAAGAAGAAACATTTTTTTACATTTTTAGTCCTTTATGCCATTGAAAATAAACACAAATTTCTATTGTCCTTGAGGACAACTGCAACCTGGTACAACATCAGGCCCAAAAGGATCAGGCTCTTATCAAATAATGATTATCAGTTGCCTAGAGCAAGATGCCAGTTTGTTCTTTTCCATTTTTTGTCTTTAACTTGCTGTCTCACACTCTGTATCAAGTGACCTGTAATGTTTTCAGGCTGTCACTTTCTGAATGTTTGTTTGTGTTGGTGGCAGAGGATTTAGAAACGTCCACCAAATCTGTCACGACTGCATCTGTAAATGAACATAAACTTCCTTTCAGTGCTGTGGAAGTTGTATGAAATATGCACCTCAGCACTAGATTGGAAAATTTCATTTTTTTCTTTAAAAGTTTTCTATTTTCCTTAAAATTTCCTTTTTTCTTTTTCATTTAAAAACCCAGTTTTTAAATGTTTTAGATTTTGTTTGCTCTGTGGGCTTCCTTTAATGCAGATGGTCTTAAAGGTGGATTTTGAGTCTAAAAAAACAAAGTTGTTTTTGAAGCAGGAAAAAGGGGATTTTGGGTCTAGTTGCATGAAATGCAGAGAGGCTGTTTTTCAGTGGAATGATATTTTTTGTCTGGTAGAGAGTTTTATGAGTGGGGACTGCTTCCCTCACATTTGTGTAAATGCAGCTCTTTGGATAAGGAATTAAATCTTAAAGTACATCATAAATGTACTTGGAGAACAAGGGTTTATTCCAGTTTCAGGCAGTATTTAAGCAGATGTGAGTAACTCATCATGTGGCAGAATGAGAGATGGGTTTGGTAAAACACCAGTGAAATAAATTGTCCTTTTGTATCAACACTGCTCTTGATTGATGGCTGCTGTGTGCCCTGCAGTGCAGCATCCACAAAGTGAAAATCTCCCCAAAATGAGCAGGCACATTAAATGATCAGCACACTGAACCCTTTTTATTGGTGCCCACTACTCTGGGCTCCAGGATTGTGTAAGATTGATGCTCTGAACCAGACAGGACAGGAATATCTGTTATGTTGCCTTCATAGCAAACAGGTTTTCCCACAGTGGATTCAGCATCCTGAGTATAAATGTACCTGCAAGACCCTTCCTTCTGCCTGATAGTTGTTTGTTTATTACTTGCTACAAAGGGAGTTTCAAGCTCTGTGACTCAGGAGTGGTTTTTGTGGTGGCTTTTTTGAAATGTCCCTGGAATGCAGGAGGTCATTTGCTACAGTAATACAACTCAATGAATCTACAATACATAAATAAATACATAATAAACATCTGATTTACCATGAAATACGCTGCATAGTCAGGCTAAACTCCCAGCTTTCAAACTCATAAATTGTGTTTGTAATTCAGGAGTGGTTTAAAAGAAAGGCTCTATTTATTCATTGTTCTCTCTGTTTATTTGTCTGGGAATACACTTTATCCCTTCTGCCTAAAAAGTAACAGTTCTTTAATGCAGCCTGAAAGATAACAGTTTCCAGCTAGCAGGAAGGCTGGGAAAAAATAAAGAATAATGAGCAAGAAGTATTTTCTTCAGCGAAATTTCCCAGGAGGTGGTACCAAAAGTGAAACACTGTCCTTATTAACAGGCAATATACAGCAAGCCCTTCCTCCCCCCTGCCCCAAACCCGAAATGCAAACCTTTTGTAAGCTCTCTCAGTTCTCATCTGAGTGTACACCTTCAGCTAGTGCTGAGCAGAATAGGTTTTAATCATTATCCTGAACAAATCAGGAATTAGGGGTGGGCTAGGAAAGGATGTAGGGGGTGGAATTCACATAGGAGCAGTAACTCAGTTTATTTACCAGGGGTTAGTGCTGCTAGATAAGTGCTTTATTCATGATCTAAAACACAAGGATGGCATTTCTCTTGGAAGCTCCCCAGAAGGTGCAAAAGTAAATAATAATAAAAGAAATTAAGCTGAGTTCAAGTACACTGTGTTGGCAAGTGTAGAAATAAGTGCCTAGGTGGAGTTGAGATTTTGCTCTGACCAAAGTTGTTTCTCCCTTGAGGTGGCTGCCTTTGTGGATGGGGGACAAGCACTGGATGCCACATTTCAGGGTAGAGATGCCATTGATTAGGGCATGTTTTCAGAAGTTATAGTGGAGAACATGGTCCAGAGGAAACCATGAAGTTAAATTTCCTAATCTTGAAAGGAACAGGATTTAAAAGTTTTCTTTAGTTTTTTTTCTGTTTTATATTCAGTGCTGGTAGCAGTGAGTCCAACTGAGAAATGTCATTATTTCCAGGCATTATCTCTGGAAGTTTGTAATATTTAAATGAGGATTTTGAATCCTCATTCCACTCTGAAAGCAAAGCATAGTTTGGGATTTTGGCTGAGGCAGAGCTTAAGCTGTTGAAAAGCTCTTGTGAAGCAGTGCCTTCATTACCTGCCCTGAGTGAGCCCTTGGGGCTGGGGCTGAGGCCAGCACAGACCCTTGCACAGATGATGTGTGCAGGCTGCAGCTGCTAACATCTGCACTCAAACCTTTCGGAAAACTCTAGTATTGGAATGAACCTGACTTCTCTAAAATCTCCAGAGTTTTGTTTCACATCTATCATCTTAGCCTCATCGTTCTGTTTGTTCCTATATCCTATTAAGATAATTTGATAATTGGAATCCGTGTTAGTCTGAATTGTGATTCCAGATTGGTCACTGCATTATTGCAGCTTCATTTAGCGTGCTGCTGCTGGAGTCAATTACAGCTCATCACTTCCTGGAGTTCAGATTTGCTTGCTTAGCACGTGTAGGAAAATCCGGGCAGGCTAATGGAAGTGGCTGATCCTGTCAGAACACAGAGTGGAGCGTGAAGTGGAAGGTGTAAGAAACCTCCAGGAAAAATTGCAGCTGTGGGAGCATGTCCCTGCAGTGTTGTTTCTTCCACATTTGTTATTTCCTTGCAGTGTAATGCCACACACCCTCTGCAGTGCTGCCTTCCACAGTCCACCAACCATGTCTTTCTGAAAGTCTGCAAAACCTTTCCAAGCCAGGCGTTTTTATTTTGTTATTTAATTACATTTTGTCCTTATGTACTACACTGGGTGTAATTCTCACAGTCTCTTTTAAAATCTGTCAAAAATTTCTGCCCAGAAACTTTGAAACCTTTCAGCATGTCACATTCAAGGTCCTGCTATTAAAAAGAGTAATTCACTTTTTCTATTGGATTCAGGCTCTTGTATGAACAGCTCTTACAGACTTACCTTAGAAAGAATTTTTGTTAAAAAGTCTAAAGGCTCATGCCCACATGATGATGTGCAGGAACACTGATTTGTCTCTTCCTTGATCCAGAAAGATTGCTTTTGGAACAAAACAATAATTGGTCTGCCCTGGGCCATGGTTTCTCTTTTAGGATTGTACCCAAAGAGACAACATTGTTTTCCTGAGGCTTTCAAGTTGTGTGCTTTTTGTAAAGACAAAGATACAGCTTTGTTTTTGTGTGTGTACTTCAGCTCTGGGTCTCTGTCAGGAATAACCTGAACGAGGTGTGAGTGTTTATTCTGCTATCCAAATGTTGATGGACAGGAGCAGGAAAAACAGTCCCAGACCTGTCCACTCAAGGGCCATTTAATAATGATTCCAACTTACACAGTGCAGGAATTAAGTGATACCAAGCAGCACTTCATTGGTACTATTAAATTTGGTTAGTAAACACTGCAAACTGTGGTATTTTTTGAGACCCCTGTCGCAGGGAGGAAAGGAAGGAATCTGACTCCATGTTCTTAGAAGGCTAATTTATTATTTTGTGGTATTATATTACATTATATTACATTATTATGGAATGCTATACTAAACTATACTAAAGAATACAGAAAGGATACACACAGAAAGCTAGAAAGATACTACTGAAATCTCCTGACTCTTTCCTCCAGTGTCTTGACTGTAATTGGCCAATTAGTAAAAACAATTCACATGCAACCAATGAAACAACCACCTGTTGGATAAACAATCTCCAACCACATTCCAAAGCAGCAAAACACAGGAGAAGCAAATCAGATAATTATTGTTTTCCTTTTTCTCTGAGGCTTCTCATCTTCCCAGGAGAAGAATCCTGGGCAAGGGATTTTTGCAGAAAATACGAGGGTCACAGCAAACCCCCTCTGCCTGGGCAGGTTTTGGTGGTTTTGCATCCAGCAGCAAACCCCTCTCCCTCCCTGCCCAGGCAGCAGCAGCTCCCCCTGCCAAGCCCTCAGTGTGTCCTGGCAAGCCCAGGACATTTGTGTCACTGCTGCCCCAGCCACTGTCCCAACCTCACCCTCTGCTCAGGGCTTCACTGCCCCCCAGCAGGAATTCAATTTGTCTGCCCTGGTTTAATGCCAGCTCGTTACATCTCTTTTCCATTATTTTCATGGGGATAACAATGTATTTAAATGTGTTATCCTCCAAGGAACACCCATGAAAGATCTTCCTTTTACATGTACACTGATTGCTCAGTCTGCTGTATTTTAACTCTGAATTTCTGTAGATTAACTTCCAGATAATCTGGGTTGGTCGTTCCTAATGATTTATGGCTGAAGAAGATTATTTTGCTGGAAGTTCAGTTGACATATTTTGCAGTTGCAAGGCAAATTTGGGGAAGGCCTGAGGGATCACAGGCAGCCCTCATTATTGGTGCATGACCGCTTTGTAGCCAGCTGCATCTTTAATATCCAGGGAGATTTGTGCATTACAGTTTGTTTTCTTTCTTCTTGTTTTTAATAATTTACCTTCGAGAGTCTATTTACAACCGTGTTGATGTGTGAATATGTTTGTCTGTCAAAACTTAAGAGATGTGCAGAATGCAAGAGATGCATTAATTTTTTATTTGCTTCTTAAGGAAGCCAAGCTGTAAACTGGCAGTGCTGAGTACCAGAGTTGCACTTCAGTGAATCCTAATAAACACAAGGGGGAACATCAAACTATGTGCTCCTTCAACTAACTCACTTTAAAAGAGATAATATTCCTTGCTGAATCTCTTTTCTCTGCTAGGAGAGACAATAATTCAGTTTTGGTTTTATTATAACAAAGCAAACCCACACTCAAACTTCCTCTAACTTTTAATTTGCTGTTGAATTAGCAAAACTGCTTGCCCTTATGCACCAACCAAAATAAGAGAGGGTCATGAAAAGCACATCAATAAAAGGGTTTTATACATTTAAATATTTCTGTCTGCTGAGATTCACTTGAAAATTATTTCCCTTTTTGCATGCACTTACATGTTTTCAGAAGACAGCATCTAGAAGAGTACTTTTCAAAATGTATTCTAAGGCTGTTGAGAAGGCTTTTATTCTTACCAGAGGGTTGCTTCTTTGTCTGATTTCTAGCTGTTAGAATAGTTTAGTTTTATTTGGAGAATAAATTTAGTTGTCCAGTAGATCCCTATGAACAGTAGTAAGTTCTTTGTCACTGTGGAACTGTATTGCAGTAACAAAACTGCTATTTTTGTTCCCTCTTTTAAAAGCAATGCCAATTACAGAACTTTTTTTTTTTTTTTTTTTTTAGTTTTCAAACTGATCTTTACCTTTTGAAGTAATTTTGCCTGCAAAACTACACAGAAAGGGAATCACTGGCATTTGATAGTTGAAAAAACCCCTGCTAATCTGGAATAGCACTGTTCTGTATTAGAAGAAATACACTGCAACTCAAAAAATGTTTGGAAGACAAAAGATCTGGGGGAATATTAAAGTATGCCATGAGAGAGAGAGAGATAACCCTTTGCAGTAGAACTGTAGGAAATGAAATTGAAAGGATTGATACAATTCAGGCAGAGCAGATGCTGTAGAAACCACTGTACACCTGAGTCAAAATTCTCTTTATTTACATTAATCATCTGTCAGTTTTGAGAAACTATGATCAAATTTGTTAGCAATATTAATTTAAATATAAAGTGTGCTTATAAATATAGATGGCAATAGATTTATTTTGCTTTCTGCACTGACTTTGATAGCAGGTGGGAGTATGTTCTTGCCAATGATTTATTTCCAGCTTTCATGTAAGTCTGACTAAATGTATAGCAGTAAATGACATAACAGATATGGAATGGGTAAGAGTCCAACTGCCTGATGGAGGGGGGGAACAAGCAAGTCCATTCCAGGAGGTGGATGGGTGTGGATAGATAAAAAGGGCTAGTCTCACACAGAGTTATCAGGATTGTCAGAAGATTAAACCTTTATTTTGAATGGCTTTTTATTTTTTTTAATGGTTTTTTTTTAATCACCTGTTTTATGAAGTCCACTCTGAATCTTCCTTCAGATAGAACTCACAGAGTTGGGCTCAAGGAGAATTTCCAGATAAAATAACTTCAGAGCTTGTTTAGCTCAGTCTGCTGTAGATTTCCTGGTAGAAAATGTGATGGAATCTGTGATCTGATCACAGAATGTCAGTGGCTGCTGAGCTACCAGTGCAACCGTGGCATTTCATATTTGCTTTCTCTCCTAAGACTGGGGGCATTTCCTCCCACTCCAGCCTGGGAAGCTGCAGCAAAATGAAATCTCTGTCAGGTGTGATTGAGCAGGCAGTGACAGAACTGTCCAAAACCAAAAGGGACAAGGCATTGGGTTTGCCCTTTGGTTGCCTTTTTTCTGGAAGAAAAGGTGTTTGTGGTGGTTGTGCTGCAGCTGGCTCTGTGTGGGGCACTGGGTACCAGCACCTGGTGTCCAGAGTCTCTGCACAACAGGGCTGGAATGTGGTGCTTGACCTCAGGAAACCCCTGAAATGGCACACTGAAAGATGCTGCCCCTTGTTTGAATGAATATTCTGTATTTGGAAGCATTTGGGAGCCTTGGATTTTTAATTTGCTCTCTATAGCAAATATATAACCTGTTACCTCAGAGACCTTTTAGTCATAATCTAAAAATTCAACTATTTTCTATTTCTTCTCTTGTGTTCTCTGAATTTTAGACATGCAGACTGGCTATTTCAACAAAAAATTTTGATGAATTGTATTTAAATTCTAGCACCTGAGTTTCAGCCACTTGTAATTGAATTTCCACCATAGTGGACACTTGGCTTCCTCCCCACTCATCCCTCCTAAGAGCATGGCACAGGCTTAAGGTAGATGCACTCTTAGTAGGGAAAAATACAAACGTGTCGCTGCTGAAAATAAATTCTTTTTTTCCTTCATCATAAATACAAAGCTATTTCATTTTCCATTGCTCTGACCAATAATTCTCACATGTACAAATAATGTGGGGCATTGTGTTCCCTCCAAGGTTTCTGAGCATGCTCCAAGTATTGGGTCAAGTCCCTGGTTTCTTCTCCTCTCATTTCATGTGAACACAGTATCTGAGCAAACCAGGTTATTTTGGTTCTCCTCACTGTACAGACACTCACATTCCTTTCCTCTGATGCAGGAGGCATTAAAAGAAAACAACAAAAGAAGAGAATTGGAGGAGAAAACCAAGAGGGCCAAGCTGGCCAAGGAGAAGGCAGAGCGCGAGAGGCTGGAGAGACAGAAGAAGAAGCAGCAGTTGATTGATATGAACAAAGGTAAGGCAGCACTTTTAGCTGAGGGATGATCATTAAAAAAGGCAAAACCAAGTCAGGAGTAATAAACTGAAGGTTATTCCTGATCAATATGAGAAATACTTGCTGTCTGTTCTGAAAGCTGGAAAAAGTTCACTTTTCAAAGTGGAAAATTCTGTTTTGTTTCAGCCTACCTGGTCATGTCATTCCATTTCTGCCACTTAATGTCTGTAATGTTCCTTTCCAGGCGTGTTGTTGTGAATTATTGGCTTTTTTGCATTTGTAGCACTTAATTGATTTTTTTTTTTCCTTATGGATTGACTTCCAAGAAGAAGTGTCTTCCTTGCTTTGTTGTTAATTTCATTCTGTAAACATCTCTATAATCAAGGTATGGTGGCAATTAATGTCTTTCTTTTTGGGCTTGGGGGTCTGTGTTAGGATGGATGTTCTCCCTGTAGTCCTATTAGGAGCTGGAAAACCTAGCTGAGCTTGGAGCCTGGGTACAGAGTGACATTTCAGCACAATAAAAACCAATGTGTTGAGCTTGTCAGCTGGGAGAATATTGTATTTCACATGAGACCTCTGTGACAGAGAGGAAGGTAAGAAAGCAGAAGGAAGGGGATGGGCTTGCTATTGATGCTGTGCAGATTTCCAGAAGGTTGTAAAATATGGGCTTTATTCTTTACCTGACTCCAGAAGGCAAGTAGAGGTAAAATTGGATTTAGGCAAGAGATCACTTACAGCTTTTTGTTCAGTTTCTATGAGTTTGTGTTAATCTGCTAATCTGACCCAGCAATAAAAACACCTATCCTTGTTATCCATTTAACAGGCCCTGCTCAGGGAAAAATGCTGCAGTGGTACCACAAATCCTGTTATTTTGGCCTTGCTGGAACTGGCACTGGCACTGCATGGAATGTTCTATAGCAGAAATTCTTGTCTATAGGTGACAAACTTTATTATCAGATCATGTAAAGATTAGTCTAACTTCAGTATAGGTATAAACAAAATGTAAAATTTAGGCACAGGGGACGCATAAATACATTTTCTTTGTGAGGTTAAACCAGTGAAGGTTTCTAATGAGACTTTTCTATTCTTTCAGCATATGATTAATATTTTTTTAATATCTGCCACAAAAATGTCCATGGTAATATGGACAGGCACTTTTCTGGGAGTGGGATGAGTTAAACATCCCTTCACCACCCTCCCTGTGCCAGAGTGCTCCAGAGATGTGTTTGAGCTGCCACTGGGACACTGCAGGCAGAATGTTTGGTGAGAGGTGAAAAGCGTGCAAAGCTCACTGGGGCTGCTGTCAGTGAGCTGGGCTGTGCTGAGGGGCTGGAGCTCTGTGTGAAATTACAACTTCTGCAGCTGCCTCAGCTCAGCCCCGAGAGCACACCTCCATTCTTCTGCATCCCTTCCCTTTCCAGGCAGGTGAGGGACACCCCTCTCAGCAGTGGCACAAATCACACTGACAGCATTCTGCTTTCCGTCATGAAAGTCTTTTCCTATTAAGTGATACAAGTAAAGTTCCATTTTGCATTGTAGTCCTCTCTCAATGAAAATGCAAATATATTAATGCCTTTACATGGCCCAATGCACCAAAACTGCCATTTAAATAACTAATGTTTGGAAACCTGTGACACAAAGTTAGTTTAATACTTCTAAAATATTTTTTTCCAATTTGTAGATATTTTAAAACATCCATTTCACATATTACAGCTCTGCTGCTGTGGTAGGAGGGGGGCTAAACCTCCATCCCAGTGGATTCCATGACATTGATATTCATTTGACTATTTTTGCCAAATAACTAATTTTTTCTTGATGCAGCTACTTCTGTGTGCTCATTGCTGCTTATATAAACAGTTTGTAAATTTGTCTAAGTGAATGTGACACAGCAGGCTTAGAGGAAGGAGGCAGATGTCCTCTCAAGCTGTCACTTGGACAAGGTGATTTTCACCCAAAGGCTCATTTTAACCTCACCCTCTCTCAGCTCTTTCTCTGCATCTCCCAGAGTCAAATTTGACTCAGAGCTGCAGCCTTTGAGGTCAGAGCAATTGGCTTCCTGTATTTTCCAGCTTCTTGTGCAGTTCTATAAAAAGAATTTTTCCTATTCTCTGACTATTCAGTGACCACTTTTTGTGGTCACTGGAGAATGCAGATTAGGTTAGTTATAATTAACTTAAAATTAATATCTGTTTCTTGGTGTAACTGTAGAAAAGCAGTGTGGCCAGAATAAAGAATTGTTCTGAGTATTTCCTAGTGATGCAGTAACTCAGGCTTTGGCAGTATTTTGAAGACCACTTTACTCAGTTTGGTGGTTTTGTGCTTTGTGGAACTGAGCTGCCACATAAGCACTGCATGTAAACTGATAAAAAACCTCCTGAACATTCCAAACAATTTGAAGAGGAATGCAAAAATATATTAAAAAAAACACTCTATAAAAATGAATATTCCAGAAAGTTATCAAAATGGTTAGCATCAGGTGAAAAGTCCAGGTTTCCTGGTGAGGTTTGGAGGCACAGAGAGGTTTGTGCCTTATGCACACACCTGCCGATCTGAAGTTTCAGAGCTCGAATCATGAACAATTCTTTCTCCTTATGGGAGGTTAATTGGGAGGGGAAGCCTTTCATGACTTCCATCTGATCCAACATCTGCAAAATTCTTGCAGCATTGCTTCTGTGTGCATGCCTGAAGTAGAGAGAGAAGAAGAATTGGAGAATTCAGCTTCCTGGGAGCTGCAAAGTGTCTAACTGCAATTCTGATGCAAATGTTATTTAATCAGAAACAGTTTTGCTCTTCATTATATCTGATTACCATGGCAATTAAAGTCACCTTTTAACTACCAGGATTTGGATAAAAGACAGAATGAGCTTTCTCAGTCCCAATTAGGGTTGAATTAATTGTTTTGAAGACATATTAACATTCTCCCCTAATGCAGATGAAGATAATGCCAGTGCAGTTCTGTGCTGGAGCTTGATGGATATTCCTGCTTTCCCTTTCCAAGTACCCCCATAGAAGGTTTCATGGGTTTTTTATTCAGACTTCTGTGTTCTGTTTCCTTGAGCTGGTGTTTGATTTCACTGGTGCAGGATTTCATT
Organism: Hypocryptadius cinnamomeus; assembly: GCA_013400635.1. Lineage (NCBI taxonomy): Eukaryota > Metazoa > Chordata > Aves > Passeriformes > Zosteropidae > Hypocryptadius > Hypocryptadius cinnamomeus. The sequence continues at coordinate 12,586 of VYZP01021344.1, forward strand.
CCAGGGGTTGCTTTTGCTGCAGTTTTCTAACGATTCTGTGTTTTTGTGGTTGGTTTGTCTTCCTTCCACGTCCTTTAGCATAAACAGAAATCTATACTAAGCTTATTATGAGTTACATGTTATTTTGTAAATGTCTTTTTGGATTTCTGTATTGGCTGGTGATTGTATGGGGTACCTGGAGTGGTAAATCTTGGCTCTTATTTACATTTTAAAGATTATTAGTTTGTGGTGCTGGATGTCAATGAGGCAAATGTTGAAATTCCTTTGGGAAGTCATTATTTTTCATATTGATGTTGATGGTCTGTTTGAATATGCTGCACACCTCCTGAAACCTGATATTCACAGAACAAAAGCAGATTGAGCTTTGCATTATGCTTAAAGGTGAGCATCTACAGGTTTGAGTTTTCCTCTTCAAAGCAATTCTGCAGGAGTTGCTAAAAAACTTTGTAAGAGCTGTTTGTGCAGAGTTTAAAGTGGTCTAAAGAATGGGGTGAGTGTCAGAGTTACTGAACTGCTGCTAAATGGGTGAGAAACAGCTCAGGAGAAATGCAAATGGATGAGCTGGGACAGGACGTTAGAAAGAAATTACAGCTTGAAATTTAATCTCACCTTTAAATGTTTTGCTCTGGAAAAATTTGGTTTTGATAATGAAGATGGCCCATGTGATACCTTCTGATTGAGTTTATTGGGGGGAAAAAGTATTAGACTGACAAATCTGTGATTGGGATAATTGCAGGGAAGAAAGAAAAATTGGATTATTTTATCTTAAAAGTAGGTTTCTTAGGGGCTGTTTACTGAACAGTAACAAGTAGTAACTTCAGGGAGTTTTCTATGCAAATTCAACTTTTCCTTAGAGAAATTATTTGTGTTTCAAAAAGTAGGTACTGTTATTAATGTTGAAAGTAGCCTTAATTTTGTTTATCTCAATGTAACTGCTGTAAAACAGTTGATATTTTGTAAAATTTACAATGTTAAAAAGCATTTCAGAATTATTTTTTGATCAGCCTTACTGTAAGGCTGGTTCAGGAGTCAGGGTGGGATGGGCTGAGGAGCAGAAAACCCCTTGGCTCTGTGTAAGGGCTGCTCAGTGAAAAGAAAACCCCCCTGAATTATCAACAGTTTCCAGTTCCAAAACACAGCCCCCACCAGCTGCTGTGAGAAAATTAACTGTATCCCAGTCAAAACCATCATCAGTATTAAAAAAAAGAAAGTAAAAATTCATCAAGAATGTGTAAGAACTCCCCTTTCCTCAGAATGTGTTCCCAAAACTCCTTTTTTCCCTAAGATATTAGAGCAGTTGTTCAATAATAAGGAAGTTTTAAAAGCAAATTGTTAACAGTGACGAGAGCATTGATGATTTGTTGTGCCTTACGTACCTGCTCATCACAGAAATTAGAAGTTGCTCAGTGCTGTAGCTGAAATGCAGCCTTGGAACTGCAGCAGAACTTTATTTACAGGTGTAATTAGTGAGGTATCTCATGGGATTTTTTGGGGTGGGTTTTTTTTTTTTGGTGAGCTGCACAATCTTTTCCTTCCCACACAGAGGCAATCTCTTCCCATTTGTTCCAGGTAATTCACATTACAGCCTGTTTGAGGTGTGGTCCTTGCAGGACGAGGCTCCAGGGGCCGTGTGGGAGCATCTCAGTGAAACCACAGCAGACCTTGACCATTGGGACATTTTCTCCCAATAAATAAAAAAATGTGCATTTCAAACATTGTTTTCAATAGCCTGCCTGTACAACAAAGCACATTTTTTTCTCCTATTAATTTATTTGAGCCTGAGGTCAGGTTATCATCAACAGTGTTCTTAATTGGTGTGTAAGCAAGGCTTTGCCTTGTTTTGTAAACTGACATGAGCTGGGGTTCACTTCTCAGTCACACTGTCCTAACTTGTTCTCCTCTAATTAAAAAGTAAATAAGAGGCACGAGACACCACTCTGCTGCAAGCTGCAGAGCAGGACTGCTTCCTGGAGATATTTATTATGCATGCAAAATGAATTTAGCAAATGAATAAAAAGCAAATATATGAGGAGAACACAAAAACACGCTTTCCCAAAGACATTGAGAGCTGACCTTTTTAAGTGAATATATTGCAATTAAAAATTCTGCTACTGGTTATGAATAAAAAGTCTTGTTTAAAAGTTTCTACAGGACACACATTAGACTTTGAAAAGTGTTTAAAAGTTCAAAGCAAAACAGGGTAGTGCAAGATGTGAATAGAAGCATAATTTTAAAACCCTTTGGAGCAGCAGAAGGCAGCATGTGTTACCTAACGTGATATTTGACTGGACTCTTTCAGTAAGGGCCTAAATTTATGAAAAAATTACTGTAAAATTCCTGTAAACCTTTGCCCAAATGGCTGTGCAATATCTACACTTCTTATTAACTTAGATCAGTTTGCAATCAGTATATCTGTAATAACAAGTACAAGATATTTTGCAAGTGGAAAATACTGGAAAACAAAAATGTGCCAGCAAGATATGTTTGTAAATATGTACAGGTACTCCTGGAGTAATCAGGGCAGACAGCAAGAAGGGAGGGCAGCAGAGCACCCCAGGAGCAGCAGCAGCTCCCAGCTGAGCTGGACAAAGCACATCCATTGGAGCTGGACCCCTGGCTGAGCTCTGGGAGAGTTTCTGCAGCCCCCAGTTCTTCCAGCAGCTGGCACCTGCTGAGATATCACCCTCAGCTTCCATTCAGAACCCTTTTTGTCCATAGTGCTGCCTGGCAAAGCTCAGGGAGGGGCCAGGCTGGGTTCAGGGGCGTTGGCAGTGCCACCCTGGTGCTGTGCTGCAGCTCAGAGCTCCCAGCCCCTGGAAGGTTTTTCTCTTTGCTCTGCTGGGGCTGCCCAGGTCCCCAAGCACAGGAGGAGCTTGTGCTGCATCCTTCCAGTGGCTGCTTTGTGTGGGCTGAAGAAACTGTGCTGCCTCAGGCACTCGGTGCTGGAATGCACCCCTGGTTACAGGAAAGGCTTTTCCAGGGGTGATTTCTTTTCTGTAATGCTCTAATCAAGCTGGTGCACTGCTCCTGGAGCCACAGGATGCTGGGGTTTTGTTGCTGTTTCTTTGGTCACCTCTGTAGATTCTTATTAACTCATTCTTATTCTCTTGGGGATTCCCTGTGGAAGAGCACCTGGCTCTGTGAAGTTACACACGCTCACCCAATTATTTCAGTGATTTTATTATTCCAAATCTTCTGCACGTTGTGTCTCTACAGCAGTGCAAGGAGCAATGATATCATTCTGTGGAAGAAGAAAGTTATTTTGTCTTTGTTATTACATTAAAAGTGGCCCAAATCTGCTGCACTGGTGTAAGCCCATGGCCCTGCAGGAGCACAAGCATTTCTGAAACTCCTAGAAGCACACCTGAGTCTGGGTCTCCAGACCAGAGGGAACAGAATTGGTGTCAAACCCAAATTCAAACAAATGGGGCTCGTAGTTAACACATCAATTCATCACTGAGAATCCTTTTGCAGTCCTCTTTAACACCTGGAGTGAATCTGGCTCTTTGCTAAGGCCAATCAAATTAAATTACCAGTTTTTTGTTTTTGCATGTCTCCACACATTTAAATGCTCTTTTAAATGCTTGGGGGCAACTTGGAGAAGAAACAACGAGGAAGAAAATTACTTGTTCCAGATGAAACTCCTGTCCTTGTGTACAATGAAAGACATCTAAAAGACAAATAATGATTATGTATTTTATTTCTGCTGACAGAAATGTTGAAAATAAGTTTTTAGTTTTCAAACTTCGGGCAATTTCTGTCTCTGTTTTTTATTTGTGTCTATAAATTGCTGTGGGTGGTATAAAAAAGACAAATGGAGGAGGTAACTGGTGCTGTGTGAAGAACTGCAGCAAGAACTATAGGGAAAGACTGTCATTTCTGTTGAATTTTATTTATCAGTTTTAATCAGGGCTTCCTGAAAATGCAGTTCTTTGTCCAGTTCCCACTGAACCACCTGAAGACTTTGATTAAGATGCACTGCTGAGATCAGACCTTGCATGAATTTTACTTTGAGGAGTTAAAAATCTCATCACTCTGTCCTACAGCTTCCTTAATAATGTGTTTTATCTTGTATATTCTGGCATCCCAAAACCAGGCTGGCTTTTGGCAGTTGCAGTAATTAGCAGGTAGAGCAGCTCACTCAGCAAAAAAGTGGAAGGCTGCATAAACATTCATGAAGTATTGAAGGATTTTTGTCTTTTTTAATAAACTCTGCCAACTCTTACTTTTAATGAAGATCGAAGAATATTGTGATTTTTCTACACATTAAATATTCTAAGATATTAACTAATTCTGGGTCTGCAGTCACTGGCATTAAGTGTTTCAGACCAACTTGATGTGTATTAATTTAGACAAAGTGTATTCACAGACCTTTGATTTTGAGGGTAAATTTAATACAGAGCCAACAACAAATCAATGAATAAGCATGGGTAGGATAAGAAGCACAAAGAAAAACAATTATGTTGTACAGTTTAAAGAAAATTCTGGCTTTGGATGTGAGTGGGAATTGAGAAAAGCTAATTTGCTTACTTGTTTTGCAGGAGCTCAGTTGTTTAAGGCTTTTAGATGGAATGTAATTAAAGCTGGTATTTCGGAGTCTTGTGCTGGTTCCTGCACTTGCTCTGCTCCCTTTGCTCCTGCCCTGCAGAGAGCTCTGGGTGTGTTGTGCAGTGTGTGGAGAATGGTTTCAGTTAGGTGGATGTATAATTTAAAGGTACAAATAGTTATTCTAATGATCAGCTTGTAGAAATTTGAACCAGGTACTGTTTTAGGTGTGGATTGAGTCTAATAAATCTGAATGTAACAGAGAACCAGGACAGAACAGCTTATTCATTAATAGGCTGCTTTTAAACTTGAGCATTTCAGAGCCTGAATGTGCATCTAACCTCCCACACTTTGTGTGAGCCAGAAGTTTTTTACCATAATGTAATTTTTTTGCATAAAGTAATGATCTTCCCTTTCCCAGATGGGGAAATTTATATGAGTTTGGAGTCTGAGAGATGTGGATATGTGGATGAAATGTCCACCTACCTGCTGAGCCTAACCTATATTTTAGTTTTGGGTTATAACACAGATATGGGAACAGAAAGAGGCATTCATCAGTACTTTTGTAACCTTTCAGTTCTTTGACCTCTATTTCTCATGCTGCTGAATGCTGCTGTCAACTGTTATTAACAGACTGAAATGCAAAGGAATGTAAAGACTCAAATATATAAAAAGAAGTAATTTTTCCACCCAGATTTCCATAATGCGCCATAAAGTCCAGCATTTTAAAGGCTGTGAGTTAGCTTGGATATGAAAAAAGCAAAATAAAAAATTGAGCAGAAGTGAAATTCAGCTGTTAGGAAATGTTACACCACTGGCTTCCACTGCATGATTATCCCCTCTTCATTCTCTCCTTATGTCACCTGAAGACCATCCATGCTATTGATTGTAAAGATAATTTTTCCATAGATCTAGTGAGTCATGAAGTCAGGAGGCATCATATAAAATATTTTCTCTGTACTGCAATATTGAACTTCCTGCTGTTCAGTGCCATCAGATGCATCGATTAAATTGACCTTTTTCCACTTCAGAAAAGCCTTCAGCTATCTCAGCAGCGAGGCAGCCATCACTCAGCAGCAGCTGCCCATCTGCATGCTGAGGATGGCATCAGGAATGCACAGGGTAACACCTCACCTCAAGCTGAAAGAACAATAGGGTTGGCATCAGGAATGCACAGGGTAACACCTCTGAGCTGAAAGAACAATAGGGTTGGCATCAGTAATGCACAGGGTAACACCTCTGAGCTGAAAGAACAGTAGGGTTGGCATCAGTAATGCACAGGGTAACACCTCTGAGCTGAAGGAATAGGGTGGGCATCAGTAATGCACAGGGTAACACCTCTGAGCTGTGCACAGGGTAACACCTCTGAGCTGAAAGAACAATAGGGTTGGCATCAGTAATGCACAGGGTAACACCTCTGAGCTGAAAGAACAATAGGGTTGGCATCACTTTTGCCTGATGGGCATCACCCCACAGCAGAGTGCCCCCTGCCCCGCCCCCAGCCTTGCTCTGGGATGTGCCTGCTCTTGTTGGCAGCGTTATGGAAACGGGACAACTCTTGGGCTCTATTTCCTTCTAAAGCCTGCTTGCAGTTGTACTGATGGAGTTTTCTTCTCCTGCTCCCCACAGAGGGTGACGAGACAGGGGTGATGGACAGTCTGCTGGAGGCCCTGCAGTCGGGAGCAGCTTTCAGGGACCGCAGGAAACGAACGCCGCGAGCGCAAGGTAAGGGAATTTCCGCAAACTTTGGGCTATGAGCAGAGCAGGCTGAAGCTGCTTTGGCAAAGACTTGCCAAATCTTTGCAGTTTTCAGCAGTTTTCACTGGACACCATGGGCTGCTGTTGGGCAGTGAGCTCCTGTGAAAGCCCAGCACAGTCACAGGTTTGTAATGTGCAGCTGGGGCTCCAGGTTACTGTGTGCTCCAAGGGCTCCTTTGGCTTTGAAATGGCATCTAAACATCCCTGCACTAAGTGTGCTTGATTCTTACAGCTGTGAGTATAGTTAATTCATTGTAGGTGGTGCCATGAGGAGTATTAGCTTCTTAACAAATAAGATTTGAGTGTTCAGCTGATCATCATTTCCAAGCACTGCTCTTGGGTGTCTTCTGCTCTGGTAGGAACTTCCAGTATTTGGAGCCTTAAAAGTAAAAATACATTAAGATAGCTTCATTTTCCTGAGGAAGACACTGGTATTGGACTGAACTTTGTCCACTTTACTGAGCAATTGCTTCTTCCTGCAAAGCTGATTTTGAGACAATTTGAGAAGTTAATCAGTGGCAGTGTTTCCTTCGTTCACGTCTCTGCTTATGATATTCCAGTGGCACACACTTTGTGAAATGCATTTACTCTTCTTTCACTTTTCATCAAAGCTCGTGGCAACTGTGTTTTGCAATTCTTCATTTGAAACATGTCTTATAGTAAAATATGCAGTCTTAAAAATCTACAATTGAAGTTATTTGGCATAAAATCAAAAGCTTGGTTTGGATATGTTTGGCAAAAGAGATTCATAAATAAGCCATGTTAATCCACCTGATCCTCAGTGAGCTGGGGTTAGGCTCATGTTGGCTGATGAATTTTTTTAGAGCAACAGAAGAGTAAAGGCAAATTCTTTTACCCTCTTTAGTAGCAAAGGTAGTGCATAATTATTTTTAATTTGCCATATGCATGATCTTATGAAAAAAACCAAGTGACTTGATTTGTTCATACTCGGAAGTCAGTTCCACTACAGTTCCAGGATCATTCTTAATTCAGGGCTTGTTTCTGCTCTCAGATCAGACGTGAAAGAACTCCTCGATCAAAACTTGCTTTTTCCCCTATCTTGAGAAGTATCATTTTGAGAGATGGTTTCTCTCTGTTGTAACTTGAGGAGACATTTGTCACCAAGTGGTGACAAAGCAAAGCTTCCCAGGGATCAGAGGAGATTGCACAAAATCTGCTGCAGCTGAGACAACAGAAGATGATTGAACCTGGGGCAAAACCAGGGATTCCTCAGCAAAAATAGGGGACAGAGCTAATTAAAAATCCCTTTGACTGATCTTCTGCTTTATGTAGTTACTTTGATTTCTGTGTTTAGAATTTCACTGAGTCAGGTGATATTCCAGTGGGGCCTGGCTTTTAAATTTAAGGAGATGATTGACTTTGGAGAACTCACTGTGAGAAAAGGACTGGGTCCTCCAGTTCCAAACTCTGGCCAGATGTAAATGTTCTGTAAGAGAAGAAGGCCATAAAGTAAAATTTTCAGGGGTAGTTAAGAATTGAGAATAGGATGCAATAAATGTTAGTACCTGTTAAATAACTCATTGAAACTTTCATGTAAATTTTCTCATGTGGTTTAGAAACATAGGTGACATCTCGTGAGTAACTTGTCCACACACCAAAAGGTGCCTTAAAATGTGAGCAGTGAACTACAGCATGAAAATCCTGGGACCACATTTACAACCTTCCACATCTCTCCTTCAAAAAAGGAGCAATGACAGTTCCCTCCTTGGTGCCATGCTGTCCTGCAGAGTTCCATCCAGTGAGATTGGAATAAACAATTCCATGCCTCCTCTGGTTCAGTGGGAGGGGAAAAAAAAGGAGCTAAAAGGTCTGGAAAGAAGAGTTTGGGGGATTTCTGGGCTTGCTGGGTCATGTGGTTGTGATTGGCAAATGGAATAATTCTGTCTGTGGGCAGGGAACAGTGCAGGGGTTTCTGGCATTGTTAGAGCTGAACTCCTCTGGAGTCAGCCTGGGTTTGGAACACTCGTGGGAAAAAATAAATAAAGGTGTTGCTATTTCAAAGTTAGACTTGTCCAGCAAAGTTTTGGTTTTGAGCTCGTCTTGGTCACACATTATGGTGTGGGAGGAAAATCCATTAATAGTTTTCTGTCTGTTTGGACACAGATCTCATTTTTCTGTGTCAGTTGTGGTTGTAGTTTAGCAAGGAGAAAAAACAACTTCTGCTTGTTTACTTTTTGTAGTTTTGCTAATTCCTTGGTAACAGGTGGCCCCTACAGAAGGGCAAAAACCCCTGTCCAAACCCCTAAAAAACCCACAAAGAAAATGCCCCCAAAACCATTCAGCACTACAGTAGGTTCACTTTTGTACACTTTCCATGTATGTGTTCTAGATCTGTCTTTTTCCAATCTTTTTTATTCTGTTTGCATCTTCTCATGGTGAAAATTAAAACTGGAGAGGTTTCACACCCTCACAGTGGCTGCAATCAGAAGATGATGGAAATTTAGCTTTTGGTGTGTTTTCTTACAGTGGTTTCATGAAGGAAATTTAACTCAGAAGGAGCAATCTGTAGTTTCACTTCTAGTGGCATTTTGATCACTTTGGCTCAAACCCCACAACTTTGGAAAAAAAAAAACAAGCCAAGAAAGCCCCTGTGTGTGTTCCCTGTGGCTTTAGGTGAGTGGGCTGGACCTGGGAGGGATTAATTAATTTGGATAACAGAGCTCCAGTTACTACAGGCTTACAACCAGCCCGAAGGAGTGGCATTCCACCCCTTCAGTTTGCCTTTTTTACAGGGGCTGCTGCTGTACCTTGTAGAATATTTGTGCTTACATGGTCATGCCTTTAAAATCACTTCTTTTAAACTAATTTCCAGTCAGATTCAGACTGGGTAAGAGGTGCAGAAGGGAAGAGAGGGATTGCTCAACATTGCAGTACTCCTGCAGGGGAAAAATCAAATGGTGAAATGTACAGACAAGCTCAGAACAATAAAACCCATTTCAAATATGTTTCACTGCATTATGTTTGTTTGCTAAGCCTGGAAATGAAAAGCTGCACTTTAATGGGTTACATTACAACCCCAGACTTTTCCAGTAAAAATGGTTTTGTTAGCAGGTCATGGAAGTAATAATAATAAATTCCTGCCCTCCTCCTCTAGTTTTACATTTCACTCTGCTCTTTTGTGTTCTTTCTGCTGCAGACTTCTCAATGTGCAGAAACATTGTGTGGTTCCTCTCTCCTGAGCTCAGTACTCCACTTTATTGTTTCTAGCCACTGGATTTTAGGGAGAGAAATTGTCCTTTCAGTGGATTGCTTTGCTTAGAGAGCCTACAAAATAATAATTAGAAATCAGTTTCTAGAAATGTTGGTTCCTCTTCCAAAAATACATTTGCATTTTGCAAGTTTGCCAATATTGGGATAATAAAGAACAGTTTTAGGTGGCATTTATCACTGGGTGCCATTAAAATCTGCATCCAGCACTGCTGCTGCACAATAATCCCTGCCCTTTTTCCTGGCCCTGGGCTATGAAATCATTAAAAGAAGACCAATTCAGGAATAATTTTTTCTCTAAATTAGCTTAAGCAAATTTCTGCACAGAGCTAACTGTTCTGCTAAGGTTCTTTTTATTAAGTTTCTAAGTTTTTTGGCATGGAATTGAATTTCTTTTAGGAATGTTAATAACCAGTGGCCTCTCCCATATATGCAAACTCTGGCAGCCTCCCTGGTGCCCTGGGCCGTGGTTTCTGTGGCTCTCCCTGCTGGGGATGCAGTGCTGCAAGGGACATGCATGAAGGTTCTCCTGCTTTAGATCTTCCTTGAGGAGTTCCTCTGCTCTCTTAGCACACATTTTGGATTAGTGTTTAATTAAATCAGATCATTTGCTGCCCTGTCATTATTTCCATGCTAGGAGCACACCTTGAGAGGGAAAGGGAGACCCTGAACCTCCCTGGTTCAGTCTCAGCATCTGGTTTGTGTCTTTGGTGGGAGCCATCTGAAAGGCTTCCACTCCTTGTTTAACCTTTGCAAGAGAAACAGCAGTTGTGGTAATAGTGTTCCTATTTTTTAAATGATTTTTGGTAATTTTCATATGGCATTCAGACATTTTAATTTAAAATATGGGTTTGTTTAAGTAGGTGGATACTTTTCATTGCATCAGAATTCTAATAAAAGGTTATTGTTTTAGGAATCTTGTGTCTTCTGCTTGAATATAACAGCTGTGCTTAAAGACTCACTTTTGCTTGTCTACCTTGCTAAACTAATTTTACCTTTGCACTGATTGTATTAAATAAAATCTGGAGGGTTAGTTTGGTTTCTGGGTCCACAATCCTCATTTACCTGAACCACATTTAAATAAAAACCTTCAGTCAAAGCAAATTTGCTTTCCTGAAAGCATTGTCAGTCATTCTGGATGTGACAGTTGTCTAAATAAGCTGGGTTTTGATATGCTTGCATCTGTGAATTGGTGAGAATATCATAAATGTTAAAATGCAAGGAGGTGGGAGGTGCACTGAATTGGTGCTCAATAAAATGTTTTCCAGAGGAACAGATCCTTAACATTAAATACCTGTTATCAAGTTGGAAATATCCATTATGGACTATAAAAATTTAGTCCTGAGTTTAAAAATCAGTTTGTATTTTAAACTTCTTCATCTTTTCAAACATTTTAGCTTTTAGGAGCTGAGTAATTAAAGGCATGTTTGCTATGCAGTTGTGTAATGGAGGATTTTTGCTTACAGTCAGGTGTTGTGGACTAATGGGACTCACACAAGATCCAAGTGCTCCAAAATTACCACATCTGTAATAGCAAGAGCTAAACAAGATCACCAATAATAAATTTACTCATTTTGCTATCATGGCACTATTGTAGATTTAAGTTTGCTTTTTATTTCTAAATATAAATATGGGCACCATTCAAATGGAATCTCAGCAAATTACCTGAGTCCTGAGAGCTCCATAAACAGTCCCAAAGCTGTTTAAAAATAGGTATTTGTGGTATAATCTATTTTTACTGTGTCTGCATTTTGTCTTATGGCTTTTGTAATTAAAGGAGTAGTTAGATAGATAGATAGATAGTAGTTAGATAATACATTTTTCCTGTGGTCTGGCATGAAAGGAACAGCTTTGATATGGGGAGATTTTACTTGACAGGGGGAGGTGTCTCTGCCCATGACAGGGGGCTGGAAATTGATGATTTTTAAGGTCCCTTGCAGCCCAAACCTGAATTCTGTGAGTTGTCAGAGGAATTCTCCTTGCAAGCAGGATGGAGGAGAAGTGGACAAAAGGGACTGAAGAGGCTTCAGCCTGCTCAGACTGGATGCTCCAGGTTTTTAGGTGGGCACCAGATTCCTTGGAGCAGGCAAGGAGTGAAGAGGATCTAGAAACACCTCAGGACCACTGGCTGGCTGGGCAGAAAGACAGAAATTCAGGAATTCTGTACATTTGCATAATTGCTTTCACCTGGTGAAAGGGTGTGTTACCCTTCTCTGAAGCAAGTGTTGGAGATTGATTTGTTGTCTTTAAAATGGATTTTCTGTTCCTGGTATGCAGGGATTGTTCACATGTTCACCTAGAGCATGTCAAGTGTTTATAAATGTTTGGGTTTATAAATGTTTGGGTTATTTTCCTGATGCAGAGAAATGGGATTGTGAGCTCTGGACTTTGTATCCATTGTGCTGCTTTCTCTACACCTAAG
>VYZP01021348.1:0-15855 GCA_013400635.1 Hypocryptadius cinnamomeus
CAGCTGAAGACACACCCCATTCAGAAACCAGACACTCCCAGCACTAGACTTTGAGTAAAATTTTGAAAGAGATTCTTCCCACATGTGTCCAGGTTCTCACCTGCCACACTCTATCTGACAATGAGGTAAACAATTGCTGTCGCATCCCCCGCAGCTCTGAAAAATGACATCAGGTCTCCCTGCTGACAAGAAACATGGTCTGTCTCCTTGTACTCCCTGTACAGCACTGGCCAAGCCTGGTAGCTGCAGCCTTGGCCCACGACAAGCATGTATCTGTACAAATGCACACCATTTGTGGTGGGGCAAACGTTGAGGTTGCATGGAACTCTAACACTGGTAATTGAACATGAGGCAAGAGGTATTCCATTAGGCAGTTTTGGTGGAAGAGAAGGTATTTGTTGCCTCCCAACCCCCTATTAAAAATACTTGAGTTTACTGAAGTGTATTGTCAAGTATGGGGTCTAATCATCCAGCACTTTATTTATTGTCAAACTGCAAGGGTGGAGCTTCTAGAAATTCTCACAGAGGAAATATAAGGGAAAGACCTTTCTGTTTTTTTCTGGTAATAAAAGCAGAGTCTTGGACTCATCTAGAGACTATACTAAAATACAGATTAAAGATTAAACTGTATTTTTCCAGACAATGAGTATAAGTCAATGTATTTGATGCTAACCGTTCCTCACTTCACCAAGACTAGTACTGTAAAGAGAAGATAAACGACTTTATGCATCTAGGAATAGATTTCAATTATACTATTAAGAATAACTAGTGTCTTAGCATACAATTCTACTTATTTCATGGACAGTGGTTCTGGGTTTCTTTAATTTAAGAAACTATTTATTTTTATTTAGTTACTGATTAATAAACTCCTGTGTTCTTACTTTCAGAAAATTTATTTTGGCTTTATTTTCAAAGTTACTTTCCATTTTCCTTTGCTATTTTTGTATATATATCTTTAACCTAATATTAGACTATGAAAATAAGTGCCTGCATATTTTTTCGCCATACTTATGGGAGTCTTTTTTCCTTTGGCTAATTTTTTTACAATTTTTTCATGCAAAAATGAAGCACGATGGTGTTGAATCAGTCTGACAACATGACTACTTCCCAGTTTTTTAGACAGGACTAGCAAACCATCTTCAGTTCCAAAGGTCTGCAGGCACTAAGACCAAGAATTAATTTGGTGACAGCGAAAGCACAATTCATTTTATCATGTACTGAAAAGATCTATCAGTCTACATTGTGTAACTTGCCGATAGGGATCAGAGGTTGTCCATCACACCATCTGCCTTTCATTCAGCAGGCTTCTAATTTCCTACAAGCAGTAGAACAGCTGGGAGGAAGCCAGCCTTGAGGTACAGAGCTGGGTGCTGTCAGCTTATTGCTGGCATTGTAGCTCAGGGCATTGCACATTCTTTCCCAGAAGTTTTGCCGAAGTGCTCTTGAATAGGAATGGTGAAAGGTCATGAGTCAAAGGAGTAGCTGCCGTTCTGCCAGGAATGATCAAAACCATCTCAAAGTATAACCCTTCATCCCGGTGAGGGTTTGCAGATGACTGCCAGGTCTGCAAAACCTCCTCCCTAATCAATGTCATTGAAAGCAGCAGAGATCCTGGGTATTACACGCTGACAATTCTCATGGAACTAATGCCAGCAGTAGGAAATTCCCTTGTGTGGTTTCCATTATATCAAGTGCTCATTAGAGCCTTTAATGGAATAATGGAAAATTTTGTCCAAAATTTTGCCTTTGCAAACATCGCTTATCAGTACTGGTAAACAAATAATTTTCTCATGAAGACATTTTTAAATTTAGTTTCCAAACTGCTTTGGAAACATATTAGTTCATTTGAGTTTACAAAACTTGACAATTTTGGATATGTCTTTCCATTATTTTTAATTAAAAATGCTTAGAAAACTGCAAAATGGCTCAATTTCAAGTATTTCTAAACCAAGAATGGTAATGTTTTGATATTTTTGATAAAAATGGGTTCTCAACTTCTGATAAATTCAAATATTGATGTAAAGTTTTGTCTCCCAGAAATGCCTTGCTCTGTAACTGGGAATTTTCTTGACATTTTATCCTTGGGTCAGTGCTTCCATTGTTGCTGCAGCTAAGACAACTGGAAATTGGAAACCTATTTGTCATGTTTGTCATTGCTTTCTAAAATAAAAATACAAGCAAGCTACTATGACCAGTCTTTCCATCTCCCCAGTGCAAGTGGGCTCATTGATCTCTCCATGGAAGTGAATGCTGAAGACCAACTTTATCCAGGGTACAAGACTGGAAGTGAAACTACATTTTATCCTCACAGGCCTGTCTTAGCTAAGCTCTATTTGGCAAGAAAAGTAATGTGTCCATTCCTTAATGTGCCTACCTGCAAAACATCATGATAACCACATATGTATGAAAATGACTGGAACGCCTAAACATATATGTGAAACTTGTGCAAAGTATTCCTTTGCCTATGGCTGAGATGTCTTCCATTTCATGATTTTTTTTTAGTCAATCAGCAACTTTAAACTAAATTAGAAGGAGACTAAGAACACTCGTAGCTTTCAAATTACCAGCATTTTCTGAAAATTGTCAAATAAGCAGAAAGAGGGCCAAATGGCCACTCCCACCCTCTCCTCACTGCCCCTTCAGGGAAATGGTGCAGTGTGATCCCAACAGTTACAAGTTCTGCTTGTCCTCCTGATCCTGCAGCTGCTGTGTACATCACATCTGACCTACCTGCACATATTGAGCTGCATCTCAGCCATTGCACATGCTGTTTCTTCTCATATAGGAGAAAGCTAGGGATACCGTGGGATGTAGGGGGAGAACTTAGGAGAGTCAAAACTCAGTAAGACAGCTAGGATTTCTGTCCATAATTATTAAAGGGCACATAGGACACAACTGCATAAGAAAGCTGGCTTTGTTAGTTCCTCTTCCTATGGAATAGCTTATTATAAGTAATTGCCCATGAACTATTAGTAGCTTCAAACAGAAAATTATTTTCTTCTTCTTTCCCTTGCTCTTTCCCTCACTCTTATATAGTAGGACTAGATGGAAGCCTTCAGGTAGAAGCCATGTCCCTATCAATTATGTGTTTTCATTTAATCTTCTCTATGCCATGTTTGTGGTAGTGTTTTCTCTTCAATTATCACATTTCAACTAAACAGGCAGTAACCTCCAATAGAAGGGTGGCAGCTCATTACATTATATATTTCTAATACTTCATATAGTCAGGCTTACTCGAGGAAAAAAGCAATGTTTTAGGGAGAACCTGCCAAGAAAGTGACTCCAATTTAAATTAAGGTAATGCAACATTTGTGTAAATGCTAGCTTAACCTCCTGTTGCTTCAGCTTATTTTAAACCACTTGAAACTGGCATACACCTGAATGAAATAAAGTGTCCCTGCAGTAGTTTGCACTCAATTAAATTGGTTTTAAACTAACTTGATCTAAGCAGTGAAGCTTGATAATGTACACAAATACTGAGTAGTTTCTAGCATTTAAACTAGAAGGACAAAAGTACCTTGTTTAAATTTGGCCTCCTTGAAAAGGGAAAGCTAATGAACAGCAAAAAAAGGTTTAAAAAGCTTTTAAACAAGAGATATTGTGTAGAAGAGCTCTGATGTTAATGAAACAAAGAATTGTACCTCTGGAGAGACATTATTTTAGTAGTGATACCTCTGATTGTCCTTATTATCCTTATTTTGTTATTTTACAAGTACTCTCTCTGGCTGTTAGAGATTATTTTTGGGGGTGTTGGTTGATGAGAAGCTCCATATGACTCAGCAATGTGCACTTGCAGCCCAGAANGTCCATAGGGCTGGCCTAGCATCATCACCATCCTGCACCAGAAGGCACGGATTCAGATGCAAAGAATCACCTCCAGATAGTTTGGGACCATTCTGTTCCTGCAATGCAGTGCATCTCTTACTTAGAGCCAGTAATAACAATATCTAAAGCTGGTTGAGGGAATCATTAAAAATAAGAAAAATATGTCCTTTGAAATGCTAATTTCGTGTTACTGTTCATTTTTGTTTGACAGTGTTTNAGAAGCTCCATATGACTCAGCAATGTGCACTTGCAGCCCAGAAAGCCAATCCTATCCTAAACTGCATCCAAAGTAGAGTGGCCAACAGGGCAAGGGAGGTGATTCTTCCTCTCTGCTCTGGTGACACCCCACCTGGAGTGCTGCATCCAGCTCTGGGGCCCCAGCAGAGGAAAGGCCTGTGGATGTGCTGGAGCAAGTCCAAAGCAGGGCTACCAAGGTGGTCACGGGGCTGGAACACCTCTCCTGTGAAGACAGACTGAGAGAATTGAGGTTGTTCAGCCTGGAGAAGAGAAGGCTCCAGGGTTAGAGGAAAGAATCCAGCAATGTCAAGACAGGAGCCCAGTTCTTTATATTTCAACAGGAATACAAGCAAAGTATTTTAATTTGAGAGACACTTCAAGTATGTCTTTGTCTGATGGCAGTGAAGTAATCACTCAATACATTATCTGACAGAGGGCTTCCAAGTTGTGATACGATGTAATAGTAACTGAATTTAGAAATTCTGGTTAAACTATTGCATTATTTTTTTTTTATAAATTTTGCTTTTGTGAGCTAGTGTATATTCAATACCAGGATGGTCATGAATGAAGCTGTTTAGAGGATTATGTAGTTTGGTGTTACTCAGTCTTCTTTTCCCTTGGAATTTGCATGGCATGTTTTATTGGTTTCTCTTATCACTTCACAACATGGATGAAGCAGTTATTTTCCTAATAGCCTCATTATGTTGTATTAGGAATAAAGATCTAGAGAATTTATGTTGAATCTCATTGTTATGTTCCACCAGTAGTAAAAACATAGAGAAATTGAACACTTTAAGTCACCCATAGGCTGTGAGAGAACAGGGTGAATGGCTGAAGCCAGTAAATGAAGGTTGAAGAATTTAATCCAAATCATTCTCATTTAGGCTAGTCCCTTACTTCAGAAACTCTTCTTTTCTTGTCTGCAATCAGATTCTGATGTCCAGGATGAATCAGCCAAACCACTTTTGTCTTCTCCTGAACCTGTTTCTTCATTAATGAAATGAGATGACACTGCTTTATGCTAGTTCAGTTGCCACCTCCCCAAAGTAAGCAGAACCAAAATACTTATAACCAACAAGAAAATGGCTCTTCAAAACAGAGGCTCTCAATCTTTTCAGATCAGGACTGTCTTTCATTGCAGTCAAGTCTCGAAAGATTTCACTATGCTACCCACTCCCTGTTCTTAAAAATTGTTTGCACCTCAGCCTCTATAAAACAGATGCCCCAGTGCAAAACTTTTCTTCCAATCCTACACCTAAGCTTCCAGCAAAACATCCTATAATTCCCCTACTCTTAGACAGTTTGCTGCACTCTTAGTTGAGACCACTGAAAAGTCATGTATTTCCTGATGTGTCCCATCAGGATTGCTGCCTGGTCTTCCAACTCAATAGGGAAGCTCTGATAAAGACATATTTTTGTTTCACAGATATTAAGAGCCAATTCCTTTCGCTGCCTCTAGCCAGTCAATCTCTGCTCCCACAGGAAACACATCTCTTTTCCTGGAGGCTGGTTCTGTCAACACAGTGAATCCACATTGCCATCGTATCAAGGGACCAGGAAGTATGGAGAAAAACATCCACCCATCCACCAACAATACACTAGAGCTAAAACCACAGCATTTGGCTNTATACTTTTTTCTCTAACTTCTTCTCAATTGCAATGTGAATAGCATTGCTTCTGGGGATTTCCTCTTTTCCAACTTATTTTAGTTATGCTGATGAATAGGATTGCTAGAAATCACTACCTTTAATATCATGACTTGATTACCTTTAAAAGCATAACAGCAGCCCAGAAATATCACTGATGTCCGCACCAGTAGAGATGTGAAAATGCAATTTTTATTTCTAAAGCCTTATCTGTTCGTCTCTTATCCTCTTAATAGCTGAGAGTTAAACACCAGCAGATTAACCTGCAGTGCAAGTTCTCCATTTATGATAATGTTTAACATCTTATCACTTACCTTGATGTCTCTGCCTGTTGGAGCTTCTCTCAGCTCTCTCCTACAGCTTTCATTGAATGTTCTATATTTCATTCCCCATGCCTTGTATTTAGCCGTGTTTTCTAAGATTTTCTAACAGTATGCAATTACACCATCTATCAATCCTTACTTTCTTCCTCCATTTCTCCCTCCAGTAACTTTAGAACTTGTCCAAAGTCAATCACTTTTGACAGTCTGCATGTGCACAGCTTAGAGCTTACCACAGTGTGTTCATCCTTTCCCAAGCTGATGGGTTGGTTCTCCTTAAAGTGTTAGGGAACTGTGCAAGGCAAAGGGGTGTTGTTGTTACTGCTGGCTGTTGTGGCTGTAATGGTTTTGCAGTGAGAGTGTAAAGAAACATACAGGAGAATTTTCTTGTAAGTTATTGGATTATTTAGATACATACTTTGTAGTAAATATATTAATATAGACATATATACTTATATATACACATATATGTCACAATTTGGAAAAAAAGTGTATCTATAATACATATACATCACAGGGAAATGCATTTTCCAAATAATGACAGTAATTTCCTAGTGCAAACAGGTGACAAAGCCAGTTGGTAAATTTTTGCTATAGACAATAAGGTAAGGTAGACCTTTTGATCTCAGGATGAAACAGTTTTTCAGCAGTAGCAGCTGCTGGAGAAAAAGGCAGCCTCTTTGGCAGCCTTTGATGATATGGACTAGCATGCATTATAAGAAATTTGTTTAGCATTCTTAATCCATCAAAAACAAGGCAGAACATAAATATAGAAAGGAATACTAAGTTAAATTTGTGCCAGAATTCTGAAATGCAGTTGGTCTGCCCTGTCCCATTCTGTTTCTGCTTGCGCAGGTGTAGTAACACTAAAGAGAAAGATGGGAGTAGACAAATAAAAACCATTACTTTTCAAACTGATGGAAGATTTGGCTAAGTCTGCCTACAAGAACTTTGCCATACTATCTGACCTGGAAATACTTGCCCCTCAGTAGCCAGACCAGTGGTGTGCTGTTGTGACTACATCTCCAGGGCCATAGAAAGATGCCCAGGTAGAGTCACATGGTGACAATGTGCGTTAATGATAACAGTGCACAGGGAATTCAGGGTAACAGTGTAAATATAACCCAACCAGCAGAGAGAACATTCTGAAGGCAGCTAAAATATCTTTTATGCTGTATTACAGATATGCAATTATTTCTAGAATGTGAAGTGGTGAAGCAAAGGAGCCGAGAATCTCTTCGACTGATTTTAAATTAGTTAGCTGAGATTCTGGTAACAGCGTAGCTGTGGCAACCCAAGATACTCTTGGCTAAAGATGCCAGGAGCTGGGCAAACTTGGGAATTTCAGCTCCATCCTGCCAAGATAACGTCGTGTAAGGCACCTACCAGATTGCTGTGGTCCTTGTCTGAAGGAGGCTGCACAGCCACATGACTGCAAGTGTGTTACACGATGCAAGGGAGAGCGGGATGGGCTGATCCAATGCAGCAGTAGTTTCAGTCTGGATGATCTCCTCGGTGAAGAATGATGAGCAGGGGGCTGGACAGATTTCTTCAGATCCACAGCTGACACTAGACACAAGGAGTAGGTTCATGTTTCAATCAACAAGATTGTCATAGAGATTCCTAGTCTTGTTTTACAGATGTGATATTTATTACGGGAGGAAGATGGAGCAGATTTTAATTTCCAACATTAGCATGGACCTGTCCAAGTCTGGAACTGCTAACACAGTGCTTATAGCATGTTAAGGCCTGAATCAAGCTCACATGGGATAGCTGAACATTTCGGTAAGCAAATAGTGATAGATAAGATAATTTCATAGGATAAAAGAGACCTTTATGAATTTGCTCCCATCAAAATGACAGATTGAAGAAAGTAACTAAAGAGCTTTCCAGTTTTAGAACTGATCTCTTAAGCAACCACTACAATGTATAAAGTAATATTACTAAGTGAGAACTTACTATGATTTAATTGCATTGATAATGATACATTACAAGCATTTTGAAAATCTGCCTTTATCAGTAGAAGATAAAAAAGAGAACAAGGGACCCATGCCATGAACTCTTCTATCTCTGTGTTCAGACACGGCTGCTGCACCCTCTCTTATTTAACACTTCCTCTTTCCAGTGTCTGTTTCTTCAGATTTTTCCTCAGATCTCCTAGATACCTGTGGTTATCTGGCTTTTTGTACTGAAACTGTTATGTTTTCCGCAGATCATGTGAGATGTATCAGTATCAGAGGTACTACAATATTAGGCAATATGACTTTTGCAAAACCAGATGAAGTATCTTATTTTCTTCAAGGCTTAATACATGTTGAAATATATAATAATATTGCCAAGTTTTTATATTTTAGTTAAAAGATGAAATAATTCCAAACACACTGCTTTTTTCCTTGCACTTAGGTTCTTCTCTATTTTGAATTTTTAGCAGGCCTTTACCTTTTACTTTACACATTTAATTCTCCTTTATTTCTCACTTACAGATGGACTTTAATATGCTACCATTAATAGTAAAGTATATATATTGTAGGGCTTTACCAAAAATTTGGAAGCCAATCAGAAGAAATTTACTTACCTTTTTGCAGAATTTGTATGTTTCATAACAGACTGATGGGGTTTGGGAAACTGCAGAATCTCTTTTGGGGTGAATAACATAATTGAGAAGTCTCTCAGCTTACTCTCAGTAAAGGACTAATGAATGGCAAGGATTTCTCATTTTTGTTCTTTCAAAACTAACTTGGAATTCTAAATTTATAACATAAACACTGGTGTAGTTTCTGGCTTTGCAGAAAGACCAGAGCCAGAAGCAAATCTGAAATAGGTGCACAGTAAGTATTTAGTTCCAAGTGGTAAAAAAACCACACACATGCAGCTTTCCAATTCTGATTCTCCAGCCCAGATGAGCACAGAGGAATGTGGGTGGAACTTGCCCTTCTGCCAAGGGTATTACCTAAGCCCTATTCAGATGAGGATTTAAGTGGTGCATAGGCCTTGTGCTGCATGGGGGTGAAATGGAAAATCACAGAAGCATCTGTAGACCTTCCTTCAAATCAAGGCAGTGGAGCAACACAAGTTGATTTGCAGGACTGAGAAGAGGAAAATAAACTGCACCCCCATGCGAGAAGGAAAGCAACTGAGTGGTCATAGGACTACTTTGTGCTCCTCTAATTGTCGTTTTGCTGAAACGGGGGCAAATGCATCTTGCCCATTCCCATTTAATTGGCTCAGAGAGGGTCTCAAAGTAAAGGAAATTCCAGTTTTGCTTTTTCTCAGCAGTTGTAGCCTAAAAGGTGTGTCTGTATTTTAATATAATTCCTAATGAATCCCAGAAACTGTTTTAATGCTACTTTGCAAAAGATTAAAAGAGAATGTCTGAAGGGGATAATGTGAGCATGGGAGGATTATATTTTAATAAAATTAATCCCACCTATAAAGGAGGTCTGTAACAGTGTCCATCTGGACAAATCCAATTTAACTCTCTGAGAAGCAGTGTTAAATTTGTTCTATGCACTTTGTTAAGAGAGAGAGTGGAAAACCAGGAAAATTCTTCTCACAGTAGGAGAAAAGATTTGGAGGACTGAGGATTTTTTAGGATACAAATTACAAAATACCTCTCATTTGCTGAAGAAAATAAAAGGATCTTAAATCCTGAAATTTTAAACAAAAGCTGTCTCTGATCGTCCTAGATAGGCAAAGAGCAGGGGAGTTGCTGGCTCTGCTGATTCAAGTTTTTCCCAGAGACCAAAGATGAGCTGGGAGGAGCAGGGAGGAAGAAGCAGACTGGGCATTCTTGGTATGCATTTCCTCCACAAAAGGTGATACCCCACCGATTGAATGCCTGATCAAAAGCCTCAAGCTCTTTGTTTCTACCACAAAACAAAATGCTCTCATCCTAACAGGCTATTACACATGCAGACATGTTTTAGAGCCTTCTAAAGGCTTCGGACTAGATACTGTGGAGGAAAATAGTTTGCACTCTCATGCACTCTCACTGTCTCAAAAAAGAAAAAAAAATACAAGGAAACGTTGTTTCTTGCCAAGGAAAGAGGTTAGTCAGCTGAAAATGAAGCTCTCCAGGCTGCACCCTCACATGTTTCTGCTTGTGCATCCCAAGCACCTGCGGTCACAGCTGCCAGAGGCTTTGGGAGGGAAGTGGTCCTTGGCCACCCCCCCGCCAGGGCTGCCCCCACAGTCCCACTCTCACGCACCCTGCAGGCACTGCCTTGCCTCCCCTGCCATGGCAGGCTGGGCTCACAAAGTGGCTGGGCAGGCAGATAGATCTCCTCAAGGCTGGGAGGTGAAGGATCAGCCTGACCCAAGGCTTTCAGCCTCGCACGCTTCAACTGCAAGTGTGTTATATCATGTTTGACTGCCCAGCAGGATCAACGCACCCAAGGAACGGGACACCTGGATCTGACCTGTAGGCTCCAGCTCTCTGCCAAAGAGATTGGGATCTGGTCCCTGAAGGATCTGGAGGTGCACAGCTCACAAGACAGTAGCCTGATTTAGCTCTGTAGGAGGAGAACTAACTGTTACCTCACTCTGGACATGCCAGAGGATATCCAAAGTTCCAGTGGTGTCTAAGGAGCAGGAAGCAGTGCTTGATGTAGGTGTTAAATATTGCTTGTTCTTTTGTTAAGGCTCTAGAAGACTTTTCTCTTGTCGATGAGTAGGTGATAGCCAATAAGTGTGCTACTTCTAGAAAATATGCACACATTACATCTGCCAAAGCCACTGACAGAATGTGCTATTGAGAGAAAACTCTGTCCCAAGGGCGTGTCGATAAAACAACTCTCCATGACATAGGAAAAATTAGCTTTGTGCAGTGAGGAAACTGAATTTCATGAGAAGGAATTTTCTCTAACACGAGTGAGTGACCATAGTTTGGCAAACACATATCTCCAGCTACACTGTTCATCAGAACCGAGATCAACTTTGATATCATAAAAAAAACAATTGTTGTGCAAGAAAAAAATACTTTAAGTTAGTCACATCTTCCACAAAGATAATAAAGCTGAGAATGATTGAGAGCTCACATAAACAAACCAGTCTGAAGTAAGCACAGACTTTCTGCAACCTGTCCTTTCTATCATTGATTATATAGAGTTTCTCTTTAGAGATAGTGACTATTTTTCTAGGTATATTAAATGAAGAAAAAGTAAATTTATTATAGTGATGGCTACCAAAATGATCCTCTTATAATCAGAAATACCTGTTTCTGTACCACATGTGTCTGACTTTTGATAATCTAAAAATTAGCAGAAAAATTTAGGATGAACATACATCCTTCAGAGTTTAGCTCTGCAGATAGACTGTTTATAAAAATGGGTTAAGATCTGAAGGATTATGTCCAGTGTTACAGGCCTCCATCACTGATTTCAGCTTCTGATATTCTTTTACATGCAGGTGAATACAGTGGTGCTGGGTTAATGGTGTGAGATGGTGGTGTTAGAGGTCTGTTTCAACCTTAACAATTCTATGATTTTCTGTAGTTTTTATTCTACTAGGAGAAATAGACAGCTTTGTCTCTCCTTGTTCTCGCTGTTTGAGATGCGCACCATGGATAATACAAAATTCTGTTGTCTCAGCTTTTTCTCCTGCTTGTCTGCCCAGGCCTTTACCTAAATTTTAGTATTTGGGTGGAAGAGCAACCTCTAAATCCTGTTGATTTGGTGATGAGATTTATGACATACTTTGAGACCAATTAGTGGAAAAGACTGATAATATATGCATTCATGAAGGACTGTTACTTGAGCCTAACTTTTCTTATTAAAGGAGGACTCTTGTTCTAGCAAGCAAAATTGAGTTGGTTATTAATAATGCAAGGATGGTTACTGAGGGCAATGCTTAGCTCATATGAGTGATCCTTATTAGGAGAGACTGGAAAAGGAAAATTGAAATGGGATAAGTGCAGCTTAGTGCTTCTGCTCAAAGCATTACCATTGCAAAGAGAAATCTCCCAGATTTATATTTGTGTTTTCTTTCATTTTCCTCCAGTTAGGTGTGAGATCTTGTCAGCTCTTACAAAGTGAGCAGAGTTCAGCAAAGTGAACCAGAGTCCACTTAAGAGTCCAGAACTTAAGAGGAACAAGAACTTAAGAGTAACAACAAATGATGCTCCTGCATTTTTCAGTGGCAATGTTTATGGCAGCACTGACTCTATGGATTGCTTTGATACCCACAGCATTAATCTGCAAATGATGCCAAATAAGAAAGAGTTCCTAATTATGTATTATTGCTGTTATTAATATTGTTGTTGTTGTTGTTGTTGTTACTATTGAAACATAGGCTCTTTTTCAGGTGGATATTGGCCTTCAGTAGGAAGATAGGACTCTGCTAATATAGTTGCTTTTGCAGAAAGGAGGGGATTATGTCCTTGTACCCCTCAGGTGGCACAAGGCAGAAGATGCAGCCCTGCAACAGGAGGTGTACATTTTTGCATTTGGGGTTATGGGGAAAAAACTAAGCAAGGGCCTCGAGATAAAACTTCAAATGCAGACTAACAAAACAAGTGGATAAATGTTTGAGACAGAAATCAAGGTAAGCAGCACAATAGTCAGTCATACCTGGGGTCTGTTTTTCTTTGTCAGTATTGCAAATATATTTTAATTTCACAGTCATAAGACACAGGACTGTGCCTGAATATCTTAACTAAATTCAAAGAAATAGGTATGTCTGTGTATGTGTTCTAGTCAACACTACATTGTTCTTTAAAAGGACCGATGATTTTTAGTGTATTTTTAAACACTTAAGTTACTTAAACCAGTGCCAGTTATTTTATGCTCCTTTGGTTTAGATAAGTCTCAAATTCAAGCCATGCCTGTCTAAAAGTTTTATGCTATGCTTAAAGAATTTTCTGAGTTTTAGGATTGATTTAATTTGAACTGGAGTAAGCCCTAAATGCAACTGTGCTCTCTGTAGCACTGTTAGACATGAAGGGCACTTCAGATCAAAGTGGGCAACATGTACAAAACTGCAAGCTAAAAAATCCAAACCCACAGTGTTTTTCCCCCAATTATTTTCTCTTGCCAGAGTACAGGGAACAGATATTGTACCATAGTTTCGTGACAGTATAAGGTATTTTGTAAGGTATTTTAAATGCAGGATGTGACACACAATTCAGAGGAAATTTGTAACTTTTTGTTGGTAGAATAAGCTAGAATCTCTTAGAACAAACATTCATAATCCTAACATAGAAAGATAAAATAAATAGGTAAACGTTTACAGTCATCTCTTCTGTCCTTCCTACCTCTAAAAAAATAGATGAACTGACATAAAAAGTTACTGTTTGAAAACTATTTGTTTGTAATTCAGAAGTACCAGAGTAAAATGTGCAGCATTGTCTTCAGCTTTTAAAAATAAGGACAACATGTTAGTTGAAATGTATCTGAGGTTCAGAAATATTTTTAAGCATACCTGGCAACAGTTTGTTTGGATCATTTTAATGACCAGTAAACTTTATTATAATTTTTGTGATGCCTTAAAACAATTCAAATTTTCAAATGCCCAATGCCTCCTGCTTTCTGAAAACATGGCTCCCTCAAGCCAGCAGAATACAGAAACTTCAAAAAGTGAATGAGAATTCAGTTTATAGTTCCCATATGTCTCCCTTACATGCAGATTCTCAGGATTAATATTCTAAAAACCTTTTAACCAGAAAGGAGCTACCCCATGAGGTTTATCAATCTCAAAACCAGACCATATGCTTCTCTGGAAAAGAAATATTTCCAGCTAGCTTGTGGAGGAATAGACAACTCAGACTGAAAAGAAAAGACACTCTAATGTCAACTGTAAAGACAGGCAGTCTTTTAAGACTGTAACATACAGACTTTATCCAGGAAGGGGGTTTAGGTAATTTTTAGTGGTATAGAGATGCACTGTCATAAAATTTCATCTCGCTTTTGCTGGTGTAATACAGAAATAATACCACTGAAATCAGTAGGATCAGTCTGCCTCTACATATATAAAAAATGGCCCAGTCATGAAAATGTTTATTTCTTTTTCCTCTCTGTACAGTCTGACAGATGGTAACCATAACAAGGTCCTTGCCTTTCCAGGTGAGAGGATTAAAAAAGAAAGGAAAAAAATCCCCACGTAATCATTAAAATATTAAGCAACAGTTAAGGATTCTGTCTTCACCTTTCCGACAATGAAAAGCCTAGAAAGAAGAGCTTTGAGGGCAACTGGCAACAAGAGTAGAACCTCACTAAAAATTTAGTGGAAATTTTAGAGGAAATCCACTCATATCCCATTTTAGTAGCATCTCAATAACCATAACCCAAATTCCAATGGTTTACTTCAATCCTTTTCAGAATTTGGTTACAACAATGAGATACCACAAGGTAAGCAAGGGTGATAATTTGTTTCACAACAGTGAAAATGGCAGATTTGTATATCATTATTTCATTTATGCATTGTATAGCACAAAGCAATGTAATTTACCTCTTTCACTGAAGCACAGACTACCTCACATTTATAAAATAATGCTAGTGTGCACCCTGACAGTTAAAACACAGTAATAGAAAGACTTTAAATTCGTATCTTTGTTTCTTCCCACCTGTAACTTTCTTGCAAGAGTGTATTTTGCAACCTCTTTACTAATTGACTGTCCCTTCTTCACTAAAGTGTCCTCTCATAACCACATGAAGAAAGGTTTCTGATTCCTTTTCTCTTCCTTACTCCTTTCCACATGGCTAATTTGTAATATTTATTGCCATATTTAGATAATCTTCCACATCATTTCCACTTTAGCACTAGATATTTTTTCTTCAAAACAGCACTGTAGATGTTACATGATCTAAGAGAGGCAATAGTCCTTGGCTTTATTTTTGTAAATATAGATTTCATCTGTCTTGTTTTTCTGGGACTTGCATTATTCAAGTTCTCATGTGTTTGAACTCCTTCATGTTGCTGCTTTCAAACTCCTTAAGGATGTTCAACTGATGGTATACCACACAGTATTTTCCAAATCCACATGCCTCCTATGCCAATCCTTTATGCTGGAGATGCTATGTAGGATTTTAAGCCTGATGCTAAGCCCACTTTGCTATATCCTGCAACAGCATTTTACATCAAACACAGGACTGCAGTAACCACAGCTGCTCAACATGCAACCTCTGTAGCTGGCTAATTCAGGCTTGATGCAAAATGCTGTTGCAGGATATACTTGTGCAGACTTATCTGAACAGGATTAAGAGGAACCTCTTCATTTAGCTTTGGTATCAATTAATTTTTTCATATTTTTATTACATTTTACTTTTGATTCAGTTCTCTAATCCAAATGTAACTCAATTTACGTTCACATTGTTGAATGTAAGATTGACTGTCCCCTATGTCATTCCCCCAAATCTGCCAACCTGTAAAACCCAGTTCTTTGAGACAAGATAGGGCTCAAGCTTATACATGGTATGTATCTTTTGGGAATGGATGGAAGTAAAATGTCATTGCAACCAAAGGAACATCTCTTGCCTCCATACCAGCTTCTTCTACCACCTGAGGAGCAAAATTGTCTGCAGATTCCAGGGCTCTGCCTCCCCAGGCAAGGTGGGAAGAACTTGAGACCCAAATACAATTCTCCCTATCACCATGCTTCTTCTCAGTGTCATTCAGGTAATAGGAAATATTCCGTTCAAATTAATGAAAACTTCAGAAATGAAGGAAAACTGAATTTAATTCTAGAGTCCTCCATCTCTCTCTGTTGTGGAAGAAATTTCTCAATGCTAGCTGAGTAGAAACACCTATTAGTTGTTTCAGTCCTGCTGGCCGTACAGAAAGAAGAAATAGAACTTCCCAATCAAGCTCCCATGGAAATCATTGTCCCAACTCAC
>VYZP01021353.1:2147-19874 GCA_013400635.1 Hypocryptadius cinnamomeus
TGCCTTTTTGGGGCCTTGAAACACTGTCTCCTGAGGTAGTCTCTGACAAGCATACATAGTGTCTGGGCCAGTCACAACAGGATGTTCCAGCCATTCATTTTTGTTCTGATTTTAATCTCCAGCAGAGTCTGCTGTTGGGATCCCTGTCACTCCAGAAATGCAGCTGGGTTATGCCCCTCCACAGGTTGATGGAATTAGGGTTCAGTGTGCACCAGTACTGAGAAGAGTCTTATGCTCCTCTGGGTCCAACATTCCAGGCTATGGCATCCACACAATCCAGTAAATCTGGCTGTCCCACTTCTCCACCAGGCAGGCCTCTCTAATACTGATGTCACAGGATTCTCCCCTTATTTCTTGTAAAAGTGGATTAAAACCTCTCTCCATAGAATCAGAAGTAAAATCAATCTGTCCGCACTGCCTGAGAAACGGTCCACAGGAGGAGGAACTTTCCACAAAGATTCTCCATTTGTTTTTCCCTGTAATTCATGTGCTTGTGTCTCTAGGGTTGAGGTAGGCTTTCCATCTCAATTCCTCACATCCTGTCAGTGGTCCCACAAGTAAAACCACAGGATACCCTGTGGCTGTACCTTCTGTATCATCTTTTTAGCCAAAGGACACCTGCAGTCAATCACTGAGGTATGAGCCCGTACAGGTGGGGAGTTGGACATATTTCCCCTGAATTGCTGGAACTCACAGGACAGTTTATCACACAGTTTCTCCACAGCTGAGATGAGGGAGGAAGAAATATTGTCCTACATTCATATTCCTCAAGCTGGTAAATGGCTTCATCCACTGTTGCTGCCACACGGTCTTTCCAGACTAACATATCCAGTGGGTTGGTGTGTGAGAATGGGGCATGCTGGACAAATTACTGTCACATGGATCACATGGATTGGACTTCATCTGGATCTGTGGCTGTGTGTTGTTCAGGCTATAATAAGTCATCTCTCACAGGGCTAATTCCCCTAGTTATTAAAGTTATTCCACCTTTCTCTGTGCAGTCCATTTTCCTGGGCAACATGTAATATCTTCCTTGGAGGTAAACCTTTCCCTCATGATTGATAAGATCAGCTCCAGAAGTTAAGGACTTGAGTCACTTCTCCAATTACTTTGTCAATGCCTGCTTCGCTAGAAAGTGATCACAGCTGTTTGCCTTCTCTACCCTCTAATTCCAAACTGCTAGCCCAAATATCCAAGCATCAGAGCAGGTGGTAACATGTTCATTGGGATGATAGCTGAAATCTTTTTGTATATCCTGCAGCTTACCCAAGGACAGGGAGTAGTGTTCAGCCCTTGTTCTGTCTCTTCCTCCCATTCCTTCTTTGCCCTCCTTGTTCTCCATTACTAAACAAAATGATGGGTTTTTTTCACATTTCCTCTTGTACATAGGGACAATGACAGCAGAACATGCTGGTTCTGTGGCTCAGCTCCAGGGGCTGTCCTGGGAGTTGGAATAGCTACAGAGCCTGTTGTCCTGTTACCAGCTCCAGGGACCTTCTCTTCCCTTGGAGGGTACTGAGTAGCATTGAGCAAGGCTCAGGAGGCCTGGGCCAGACCCCAGCATGTAACAGAGATTTGTGTGTGTACATGAAATTGCCAGATTCGCTTTTTCCAAACATTTGGCTAGTTATTCCAAATTCTGGACTTACTCAGGTGTAAAGTTCCAAAACACTAGAGGCCCTCACTGTCCTAGGTACTTCCCCATACCATCTGATACACCCTGATACTCATAAATATCCAGCCTCAGGGCAGATCTCTGGCTAATATTCTTAATTAGTTGTTTAATCTTAAAAAAAGCTGAACCATGTGCAGTAATGTGCTAGTTCCTAGCAAAGGGATCAGGTTTGTTTCAAGGATATTCAAAAATCTTTAAAATTCTTGAAAAGCTACTATAATCAGCCTGGGGACAAAAAAGGGACATATCTCCCCCACAGGCTGACTTCTCCAAGGAGAAAAGGCAAAAGGTGTTATTAATAATAGTTCCCAGTAGGTGACTCCTGATATACAGAGGTGCTATACTGAATACTTGTACTGAATAGTTTTATGCCCAGCAATGCTATCACACCATAAGCCCTTCACATCACGTTTTTCTGCTACAAAGTACAAAATGATAACCCTTAGTTGAGGCCCCATGGAGGATAAACATCACCACAGGGAACACACACAGCAAGTCTTAACCCTGAGAACAAGCACAACTCTGATAGCAAATAAATCAACATTGTGACACCAACTACTAAGCCCACATAAAGAATGCCTACAACAAATTTGCTCTATCATGCTCTGGTCAGATCTGGCATTATCTCAACCCTTTGATCGCCATGCTGGGGGTCAAAAACGATTGTCATGGTTTAACCACAGTCAGCAATGACATACCCTGCCGTCACTCGCTCACTTGGCCCTCCATCCCACCGGTGGAATGGGGAGGAGAACAAGGAAAACAAAACTAAAAGACACAGGTTTATATAAAATCAGATTAATAATTGAAACAAAGTAATTATCATCATAAAAATAATCGTAATAATGATAGTAATAAAAGGGGAGAGATGGATAAAACCCAACAAAGACAAGCCATGCACAATACAGTTGCTCACTCCCTGTTGACCAGTGCCCAGCCTCTCCTCAGGTAACTCCCACATTTGATATGAGAGTATGGTATTCTGTGGTATGGAATATTCCTTTGGACAGTTCAGGTCAGGTGAATAGGCCATGCTCCCTTCAAGCTTTTTGTGCACTTCCTCAGTAGCAGAGCACCAGACATGGAAAATCCTTGACTTATGGTAAGTACTATTTAGCAACAAATGAAAGAATCAGTGTGTTATCAACCTCATTCTCACACTGAATCCAAAACACAGCACCATACCAGCTACAAAGAAAAACATAACTCTACACCAGCCAAAATAAGGACACTTCATAAAGTTTATATTAATCTGTTCAATCTCAATAATAAATATTTAATCAATTGTGTAATCTTTTTGTGATATAAAAAAAAGACAGAATACATCAGGAATATGGAATGAGGTATCTTGGACATGGCAGAGATTGCTGAGGCTCATCTATTTTCAAGGCCACTTCTCTTTGGTATTTATTCACATGGGGACCACTGACATCCACAGAGGACACCCTGAGGTGACTACAAGCTCTGAACACTTGGGTAAAGAAGTAGGGACTTGGGGACTCTGGGGACCCAGACAGGGCTCTCTTTCATCCCATGGCCAAGGAAAATATTTTAGTAAGGAGCAAAATTTTCCTATAGATGAATGAACATCAAGATCCAGATAAAACAGGAAAATCCTCTATACTTGCAAACAGGTCTTCTTGCAAGGTCAACCAGTAAGAGTTTCAGTTCACCAGTAGATATGTTCCCTAGAAAACTGTCTAATTTTATTCAATATTTAAAATTTTCTAATTAACTTTCCAGATGAATGGAACTAAATGCTGAAGACACATTATATCACATTCAAAAAATGACAGATTCAAATAGTTGACAATGGGAAAAAGAAGAGGACAGTAGCTAGGAAGTAGAATGGAAATAGAATTAGGATGTCCCATTTCAAACTGCTTTGCATGTCCTTATACTCATTTCTAATCATGGCCTGATTCTTTAATACTGCCAATTGTGCAAACTCAGTTTGCTCCATCTGCATTTTTTACTTTTATTTAGAAAAAAGCAATTATTTTCATTTGCATGATCCTTTAAGTGGGCTAATTATAAATATAAAAATTCAAATTCAATAGACAAAGTACAGGTGGTCTATCTCAACTTATAGAGACCTTAATTCCATTTTTTTATAAAAAATATTGAAAATATTTCATAACACTGGACATGCAATAGTGCATTCATTTAGATGAAATAAAAAAGCCTGTTATAGTTACCATTTCTAAGTGTAATAAATTGTCATAAAAGTCAAGTTATCAAAATTGTGCATTAGACAAATTTAAAAGAAACCCTTACTATTCCATAAGCCAAGTAAATCTGACCCTGCTGAGACCATGCACAAAGGTTAAAGTGACATTTTATAACATAAGTCTTTTATCCACAGCTTCCCACAGAAGAAAATAAAAGAGAAGAGAAAAGCCTGTTACATATATTTTAAGATCATATTATTACATTTGCTGTTCTACATCAACGTGGAAAACAAAAAGATTTATTAATGAACATACTACTTCTTTTTCATGTTTCAGCATTAGATAGAGAGAGAATTTGTAACTCATCTCAAAGATTTATTCTGAAACTACTGTCAAAAGTTAAGTCTAGACTGAATGTAACTTTTATTTCTTTTGACATTTGCTTGATACACAAAATTACATTTCAGGAACAGTCAATCCAAAGACCGTATTTCTGTCACTGAAATCATGTCTTTTGATGGAACTTCACTTTTTTTTGCTGAGAAAGTATCCAAGAAAAAAATAAATTATTTACTATGGCTCTGTGAATGTCATATAAGTCTTCTGCTGAGTTCATCACAAAGTTTTTAATTTGGAAAGGGCTAAACTAAAAGTTCAGCATACTTGGGAATACATCGGTCACACAAAAAGATGAAAACAGCAAACAGAAACCTTAAGGGAGCATACTGCATTTCTTCCATTTCAATCTCTGGGGGAGTATCAGGATCCAAAAGAAAAGATGAAAAATTCCCATCATAAAAAGTTCTGCAAAAACACTGCTTAAATTTAAGAACTAAATACTTGCTCTGGAGATATGGAAAAACCCTTATGGTGTGTAAATTATCTCAGGTATTAAAATTTTTCTGAGCTTATTTTCATTCGCATTTGTCTAAGCTACAACACGTTATCCAGTATAAACCATTGTGATGTTGCTCAATTATCTAATTACACTAAAGAGACAATAAAATTAAAAGGTTTGGTGGCTTATTAATTTATAGGAGAATAAACTTGTACTTCTAGATTTGGGCTTCCTGCTTCATTGAGACATGGAAAGTAAGGCTGCTTTTAGAGCAGCACAGGCAGGGACCTCCTCTGGCAGATTCTTCTCCATCCCACCAAAGCACACAAAAATAAATGCACAGATAAAGAAGCAAGACTACTCTGGGTCATATCACCAAAGAAAAAAAAATGCAGCAAATGGAAATTTTCTGATAACACAGCCTTGAATTTCAGCAGTGTAAGCAACTTTTCCACACTCTTTGCATTTAATTTTTTTTTCATGTTTTTTATTAAGCACTGTAAAAGCATAGCTAGAGGAAACTATATAGCCCAGGATCTAAAGGAAAGCAATAAGGAACATTTTTATACAAATGACTATTTTCAGTTTCAGGATTTAGGAGCTTCTAATGGTTTCTTGTTAGACTGCTGTTCTGCTTAGTGTTCATAACTATAACACCATCTACCATACAGACTCCCTCTTTTCCAGATCCTTCTCCAGCCATTGAATAAAAAAAAAAGTTTGGATTTTTTTGTTGTTTTTTTTTTTAATTTTTTAGTCTCCAATTAAGCCTTATAAGCAGCATGAGAGAGGGGATTCTGCCCCTCTGCCCCGCTCTGCTGAGACCCCACCTGCAGGGCTGATCCAGCTCTGGGGTCCCAGCACAGCAAGGACAGGGACCTGCTGGAGCCAGGCCAGAGGAGGCACCAAGGTGATCAGAGGGATGGAGCAGCTCTGCTATGAGGAAAGGCTGAGAGAATTGGGATTGTTCAGCGTGGAGAAGTCAAGTCTTTGGAGTGACCTAATTGTGACCATCCAGTGCCCGAAGGGAGTTTACAGCAAAGCTGCAGAGAGACTCTACAAGGGTCCAGAGTGACAGGACAAGGGGGAATGGCTTCACACTGACAGAGAGTAGGCTTAGATTAGACAGTAGGAAAAAATTCTTTTGCTCTGAGGGTGGTGAGGCGCTAGAACAGGCTGCCCAGAGAAGCTGTGCCTGCCCCATTCCTGGAAGTGTTCAAGGCCTGGTTGGAGGGGGCTCTTGAGCAACCTGGTCTAGTGGCAGCCATCCTTGCCACAGCAGAGGGGCTGGAATGAGATGATCTGTAAGGTCCCTTCCAACCCAAACCATTCTGGAATTCTGTGATCTGCTTCTGACAGACACTTAATCAAAGTGTTCCTAATCCATGCTACTGCTGAACAGATAATTTTCAGTAAAATTATGGTCAATCAATATAATTTCCTAATAACACCTTCATTTAACAGCTTTCTTTTCAAACTAGAACTTTTAGATGTGTGTTCTCTTATGCCTCTATTCCCTATTGGCATTTATTTGATGTCAAGTTCTTTATCAACCAGATGAAATTTTAGAATTCACAACTGGATTTTCTCCATTTGAAAGTCTCACAGAACCAAATTTAGTATTTGATAGTGTCCCTGAGGCTAGGGGATGTTTCTCTCTTTTCCCTGAAATGATATCACTAACAAAATCACCAAATACAAGCTGCTGACTAATTGTGGCCAAATTAGGCAAGAAATAGTAGAAGAATAACATGTAGGGAAGCAGTTTTCTTACCCCAGTAGATCTAAGATAAGAAAACAAGGGCCTATCCAAGTTATCTGAATTATTGTAGGAAGTGGCTGATGTCTCACAGTTGTAATTAGAAGCTCAAACAACTAAGAGAAGCATTTTCCTGACCTATATGAGGATGAGAATGTAAAAATCTTATTCCCTTCCTTGAGAACATAAACTCTCTCATCGAATGGGTTGGCCTTAAAACTTATGTGGCTTGTCTGATCTACTGAATTCAGTCTGAGAAATTACAAATTTGAATTCTCAGAAATTGTTTTTATTTTATAATTTACAATTAGAGAATTCACGTTACTAAATCAAACATTTAAGAATTATGTAAATCTCTATATGTGTGGATAGCCATCCAAAACCTGCACTAATGTTTTACAATGAAACAGGAACTGTATAAATGCAATACAGTGATACATGTCTTTTTCTCAGTCTCATTCCTGATTAGTTCTGCTCAGATGTATCCAATTTTATATAATTTAAAAAACGTAAACAAAGAATCATCACTGTATAGTCCTAACACTTCTATAGACGCAACTAGTAGCATCCATATGTGGAATCTTTGAACAGAGCATTTTAAAAAATTATTATTGCTACAGTTTATGATAAAAATCAGTGCTATGTTCTATGATAGTAAGGAAATATTTGTAATTAAAAACCAAACAAACCAAAACAGAAAACAAAAACACCCAACCTATAAGAACAAATTAACAAAGGTCACATTTTAAAAGAAAATTTATTTAACCCTGGGGATTTGAATACAATCTAGGAAGAGATTTAATTTTTTTCCCTTTCTAAGCAGCTGAACCTCATATTTGTGACATACTCAAGAAACTTATTTTCTATGCTGAAAAGGTTTCTGTTGAGTCTAGAAATATATTTTAGTTATATGTTCCATACTCTATCCAGAGATATAAAAAATTACCATACTTTGTACTCTCAGACCTTTCCCCATTATTTCCTCTTTGACTATCTTTCCATTATTGTTACTGATGGAGGATTAAAACATTTTGAGTACATTAAAGAAAGATCTTATTCAAATATTGAACTGACTGCTGCTCATTTCCAAACTAGAAATGGGTATATGGATTTTTTTCAGCCTCAAACTGATCACACAAACAGACTGCAAGTTTAATGACTTTCTGCCATTGGAAAAAATAAGAATTCTTCTTTCTCTGTATGCAGTTAAAATTTACAGAGAGCTGGAACTCAGAAATTTAGCTTTTTTGCTGAGTGAACAAGAGTATAACTACCTCAATTTGATCACAGATGTATAAAGTAGCATATGCTTTACTTACTGGATGTAAGTATGATCACATGATGAAAGAAGTCCTTCTAAGCATTACAATATGTGCACAGGATAATCTTCCCACATGATCCCAGTATTAATTACTCATGCTGGAATCAAAGGATCCAAAATTCAAATTATTTCATTTATAAAATCTTCATATCACTGCAATGTAGAACTCTCTTGTATGTACCTTAAAAAGACCCAAAAAACCCCAAACAAACCCCCCCCAAATCGACATCCCAGACCCCACAAGACTGCTCAGAATTTCAATTAGTGGTAAAATGGTACACACTGAGCCACAGCTTTAATTTTAAGCCATTCTTAGTTTTATGACATCACAAATGTGACTGTAATTGGTACACAGAAGCAAAACAGGAACAAAGTCAAGCAGCAGCTTCACATATGTAAGCAATACAGAGAGGATTTCAAAATGAATACAGAACACAAACATGAGTCTTAGGTATTCAGTGTAATCCCCAAAATATCCATTTAAATTGAGAAGCTGCACATCACTGACTTTTGTTAAAAAGGGAACAGCTTCTAACTTTTTCAGAGGTGCATAGTGGTGGAGACAGTTGAAATTTCAGTCATATTAAGGGTACACACTTACTTCTCTAAAATAAAGTAGCTGATAAATTTCAATACTGTATATATTCTTAATGAATTCTGACAAAAAAAAAAAAATTATACACCTTTTCTAGCATTAGAAACAAACCCCCAGTGCTTCACATTAATAGTGGTGTTACTACAGGGAGTAAAGAAAACTTTGTTTCAACTCAAAGCGCCCAAGTGCCAGCACTATATAGAGACACACCATGAAATACACTTGGATGAACGCCAAGATTGAGAACCACCAGGAAAGCAATTGAGTGTTTAAGAGTTCATCTGTCTTTCTGACATAGTATGGATTCAGTCCCCCCAGATGAAATTGTCCTGGCAACCTCAGCAGTAAACCAGCAGTCCTAGTTTTACTCTGTCAGTAAACAAATGGAAACATAAAATTTTACCTCATTGTCCTGTTTTGACTTAGAGGCCGGAGAAAGATAGGAAAAATGCAATCTATTTTTTAATTGGGGCTATATAACCTATATAACCATAATACCCCCTAAAACCATAATTTTTATCCACAAGGATTTTGCTCCCTAAAAAATTATTAAATACTGGAATATATATAAAGACTGCCAGACAGGATATGTCATGGCAAAAAATAGAAAAGAAAAAAAAGAGGAGTTAGTTCCTACACTTACATTTTGCATGTTTCCTTTGTCAGCACCAGCCCATGAATCATCCTTAATTAGCGTAAGAGTAGAATTAATTCCTTAAATATCAACAAGGATGTAGTGATATCTTATAACTCCTAAACCATATGATAGACCACCCTAACATATCTTGAACAACATTTGTTTACACAGCTCTTTTTGCAGGTAGCAGCAAGTGCATAGGTAAAGATATATCACTTTATAAACACTCAGCTGTTTGCATTCTTTGAATTTCTTCAATATTGAAATGAATGATGATATGAAGAAACAAAATTTCATGTCACATGACAGGAAATTTATTAAAGGTAAATAGACGTCTACAATGAGTATCCATACGTTCACAGCCTATTTAGAACATCTAAATAAATGGTTTTAGGGCTTAAAAGACAGTTTATACAATAAGTTCCATTACCAACTCAGTTGAATGCAATTTCCCTGTTCAGGAGAAGCATGAACATGACTGCAAGCCATACAGTTGTTTGATTAAATTTTTTTGTTCTTTAAAAAATTCCTTGCTTTCAGAGGCTTGCCCTTTTTTCACAGATTAGCTCAGATTAAAATAGTTGAAAGGGAAAATAAATATTCATTTAAAAATAAGGTAGCTCAAAAATAAATCAGTATAAAAAGACTTTGAAAAAGTCCCTCTCACTCTAAGCAGTAACAAAATTGCTAAGAAGAGAGCACGGAATTCAGTGCAATTTACAGCAGATATTAGAGTCAAAAGAGAAAGAAGTGGCCATAAGTATTAAAGTACAGAGCTGCTGAAGTATTACATAATGAGATTCCCAAGCCAGTTCCAG
The DNA here is from genome assembly GCA_013400635.1 of Hypocryptadius cinnamomeus. Classification (NCBI taxonomy): domain Eukaryota; kingdom Metazoa; phylum Chordata; class Aves; order Passeriformes; family Zosteropidae; genus Hypocryptadius; species Hypocryptadius cinnamomeus. The sequence continues at coordinate 11,962 of VYZP01021353.1, forward strand.
AAGGGTTATTTTTTTTTTCTTTATATGTTTCATCAGGACTTCACAAGCTCTCAAATGCACACTATCAGAAGTATTTGCATCTATGGTAAAGAAAGGAATTTAAATACTCTTTATTCAACTATTTCAGATGTAACAACTGATAGAATGCACTTCTCGTCAATTTTTAAGAAGGAGTAAGTTATAAGCACTAGAACATGTTTAGGTATTTGTTACTTTTTTTTTTTTCCAAGTATTAACCTAATAATTGTTTGGCTGACATTACCAAAAAAATTCAAATATCTCATTGAGTCTATTATTGAATCTACTTTGATGACTGTCCTTTCAAAATCTCCTTGGTTTTCTTTCCTCAACATAGCAAGCAGCAAAATTAAATCCAAAGAAGTCTTGGTGTCTCTCAGTACTGTGAATTCAGACACACACAAACACCCTACCAACTGCTCCCCAAAACTGCAACCAAAGTCACACCAAACGATGCCACACAACACTGATTCTGCCAAAATAAACTCTACTGAGCCATGAATGTGGCTCAAGATAGGGAGCTGTGTGGAAGAACTAGGCAGCCACAGGCTTCCTTTAAGAAATCACAGAATATGTTGTGTTGGAAGGGACCCCCAAGGATCACAGAGTCCAACTCCTGGCCCTGCCCAGGACAGTCCAACAGTCCCACCTTGTCCCTGAGAGCACTGTCCTTGAGCTCTGGGAGCCTTGGGGCTGTGATCACTCCCTGGCGAGCCTGCTCCTGTTCCTGACCACCCTCCAGAGGAAGAACATGTTCCTATTATCCAAGTCCTTGCAGCTGAGCATCCCCTGACAGCCCAGGCCAAGGGCAGCTTCCACCATACACAGCCTGTGCCCATCAGGCCAAACTGCAAAGCCTGGCAGGAACCTAAGCCCAGCCTAATCCATAGGTTGAGCTGCCCACTCTGAAATGCATGTTCTGGTTATCACATTGTCCCATTCCTCTAAAACATCTCAGGGATGTAACCCTCTTCTCATTTTTTTGGGCCATTCTGAATGATTCTCCTCTCCCTGACATCTGGACATCACCTCTGTCAGTTCAAACACCTACCAAAACATTTGTGTTTGCTACATATGCTGAAGGCTTACAACCTCATCTAAACTGCACCCTTTGCGTCTGGTTAAAGAAAAGCCAATGGAGATAACATTTCCAAGAGCATCTAAACTGACACAGCTCTTATCAGACAGAGACTTGACACCCTGTTTTCCCCAACAGGAAGTTCACACTTCCCTAGTCCTGGGTCCTCATTCCTGCTAATGCACAATGAGAGGGAAAGCAGCTTCATTGGGCTGCGTTCGTTCAGCCCAAGGTGAAGGACAAGAGCAAGGAGCAATGGGAGAAGCTTTCTTGGCTTTCCCAGAAGGGCAACAAAAATCATCCAACCTAAAAATGGCATAATCTCCTGAGAGAAAATCAGCAATTTGTGGTCTGAATCTCTGAAGCAGTGTGAAAACAGCTTAGCACCTGGTTGAAATTTCCAGCTCGATTTCTGTAAGGCAAATTAGACCTTCCCCCAAACATTCAATGTTTCTCATTTTATCCATATTATAAGATTGAAAAAGCTAATAGTAGTGATATTTTTTTATAAAAAAAAATACAATCAGTAAAGCAGGAAATACTTTACTGCTTACATTTCACTTTCTTTAATGATAGGTTTTTCATATTAGTTACCCTGCAGCTTATACTACCTGATCTCATCAGAACTGGTCAGCTCAACAGCTGCAGGGTGAAATATACTAAAAAATAAACCAAGAAAGAAGATTAAATTAGCATCTAATCTCTTTTTTTAGGTGCATTTCAGTTTTATAGCTCTTAAGTAATAACTAGGAATTTGTTATTAAATTCAGAAATATATTTTCAGCCTTGAAACTCTTTGAGGGATCAAAGAAAAATGGAATCCTGTTTCCACACAAAAGCTCGATTTATAAAGAAAAAAACCTTAATAGAAACTTTGCCTCAGCCAATTTTATTAGATTAATGCAGTATGACAAATCAATGTAATATTCCCATATTTATGGCTTATAAAAGAGATTGGTTGCTCAGCTATGTAAATGTAATTTGCTTGGTTGGGATTCCTTCCCCTTCCCCCTCCCTCCCTGAATTCATATTTTCTGCATCTCACAGAACAGAAAAACAAGGCAAGCACAGCCTTTTTAAGACTTTGAAGAATTTCAAGACTCAACGAACAGAAGTAACACATTAACTCCTTGTGTCCCTTGTTTTTCTATTTAGTATTTATAGATAACAATTTCTGTAGCCCACTAAGCCTAAGAGGACTTTAGCAAAGGTAAAGTCTCTAGTTCTTACCTGGAAGGATTATATAATACTATTTTAACTATAAAAAAGACCCCACATACAGACAATCACATATCAAGTAAAGATCTGAGAACAGAGCCTGAATTTTGCCACAGATAAAAACTTCCTTTCATTTGGTGTCAGCCTATTCTTTGCTTTTTAATTTTCTTCTTTAAAAACCCAGCTAAAGAAAAAGAGCATCCAAAACCAAACCAGCTTTTAGCTTTTCTATGGGAGGTTCTCAAGCTTTAATTTTTTTATCATTGTGTTTAAACCACTAAAGAACTCATCATATGCCAGTATAGGTTGTAAATGGTTATATCAAAATAATCACACTGCTCAACAAAGTAACATATTAAATTTAAACTCATCAATAAAAAGGCTAATCTTTCCTTTTCAAAGAAACCCAGAGGTCTATTTAAAAAAAACCCTTTAAAATAAAAAAATTGGGGTATTTGATTCAAAGTATGTTAATATAACAGATGTCAAATGACACTACATATAAACAAATACATTTATAAGCTTTAAATTAAAACCACATGACTTACTGCAAGTTGTCAGCTGTTAATTGGCTCTTATAGAACTGATTTAACATTATAACTTACTTTTCAGTTAGGGAAAAAAAATCAAAGTAAATCTTTGTATGATCATTGTAGTTTCAGGCTCTAGTAACTAAACCCATGTTCACAATTTTTTTATTTTTTACCCCAAATCTAATATTTTTCCATAGAAAAAAGACATCACCACTGCCTTAAAAATCTCCCCTGATGTTAAAAGCATATTTCATACAAGATTTAAGCTGGTCAAATCACCTTTCACCATCCAAGCAAGCTGTATCTTCCTTACATTAGAGAATTTTTTCTTGAAAATACACAATAATCTCTAATTTTCTTTCCAAGTCAACCCTCAGAAACACTCTGGGATACTCTTGAAAAGTAAGAAGGAGATTGAAATGTGTAACATTTAAGAGATGACCTTATTTGTAAAACATAAAACATCACTCAATTGTGGATAAACAAATAATTATGTTTTTCTGTAAAAATCTTAATCATAGATAGGATTTTTTAAAAAGCGTATGGAATTGCTTGCAGGGTACTTCATGTGTAAACCTTCTTTGGACAACTGTGACAACAAAAACTATTTTTGAGAACTTACCTCAAGTCTTTTCATAAGATACTGTTGATACTGCACTTATTGTTCTGAAAATGTTTCCTTTCTTCACTGAGGAAAACTGGCAATTCAGCACTTCAGCAAAGAGCATTTCTTTGCAACAGACTACAAAAACATGCTCCAAGAAAACACATTATGCAAAAACGCTGCACAGCCTAATCCATATTTTATAACTACAAGAATAAGCAGAATAGATATGCTAAACACTCTTGGATGTTGGCTTTCCCCATCAAAATACCTGCATTGTTCTTCCTAAGGGAAGCAAAGCAGACATTAATACAATTGTGCCAACAGAACTCATGGCAATCAACTTGCATTTTGAAGGCATGGGATACTTATCAGTTAGAGATCCAATTACACACGAGACACCACATCCAGCTATAAAATATTTCATGCATATTTACAGGGTTTTTGAGCAATAAATGACTCATCTGATTTAACTAGCTTTGATGTTATGCTTCTGTTAAATTAAAAAATGCTGCAGTTCAGCTTGTTACTCTCTTGCTAGCTATGACATGCTGCCACCAGGTGGAGATAATTTAATAAGAAACCTATTTATGCACAGAGACAGTGGGAGGAACTTCATAACATGAAATTGTTACTGTAATTTAACCAATCAAGGAAAAAAAAAAAAAAGGAAATCTCCGAATTAACTAAAGAACTGGGATGTATACTTTGTATCTACCTCTATCTAACATTAACATATAGAGAGGCCAAAACTTGATAAAAAATATTCTGATAAGTCCTCAGAGATTTGATCTTCAAAAATTCAGATATTCATATAGAAGTTCATTAAAAAGGCTCATCAGCAGTCATCCAACCAGAGGACCAGTTCAAATACAATCCTGCAGCATTACACTCTTTCACCAGTGTGTGTACGTGAATAACTGCCTAAAACAAACAAAAGACAAAATAATTTGAGGCAATTGGGACAAGAAATCAGTTACACAGAACTGCTGCATCTTGAATATGTCCAACAGATACCAGATAAATGCATGTTTTAAGTGATAGCAGTAAAAAATCTGACTGTCAAAGACTATTCATGGCTGCTCTCTTCACAGAGACAGATTATGGGAACAGCATATTATTTCTTTTAGGGACTGTCATGCCACTTGCATGTGTTTCTTCACAATGCAATATGTATTTAAAGGGAAATATAAACAGCTTTACAAAACAGATATAAGAAAAATACAATATTTGGATGATGTAGTAGAGTCATCCCTCCCTGTTCACGTTCTACACTAGCAGTGCAATCCACTCACAAGCACCACCCTGCTTTAGATAACAGGAAGAACAAGCATGCTTTCACCCTGAAGTCCTTGCTGGGTGTAGATAATGGAGAAAAGCAGGCTGAGAACAAGGAAGTCACTGTATCATCCATCGCTTGACCCTCGGGCTGTCTCCAGCCAAAGACACTGCAGTACTCAAACCACATCTTGCATGTAAACTTCACTCTCTCCCAAGGGCAGACACCAGGAGACTTGCAATCAGCAAGATTATACAGAGCTAGGTTGGTGAGGAAGTTCATAATTGGCTGCATGTCAAAACAAAATTGCAAGAACCAAACCTCCAATTTAGCTTTACTAAAAATTATACTGCAAAACAAAGATGGAGTTGTCTTCCCCTAGGAAAAAGGCCTGTTAATTTTATGTGACTGTCTGTGGACCTACATTATTTTTCACATATTTAGTATTACACAAAGCCTAAAAGTAGGCATTCTTTTCTTCAGATCTAGAATGTCCTTCCCTATTCTTCACAAAACTTTTGATTTGGTTTAGTTCTTCAGTACTTTAAGAAAATAATAATGTTATCTTCATATATAATTGCCTTAGAAACCCCTGCTTTAAATTAATTTTTCATAGTAAGGATTTGAGAGTATTCTGTTTGTTTTAATTTCTGATATGGAATTTCCTCTCTAGTTAGAGAGCAAAGTATAAAATATATCGATACCATGAGAGATATGAAGTCTTTTTAATTATATTTCATCACATAGAATTAAGATATTGCAAGCAAAGAAAAAAACACAGCACAAGTATTTTAAGTTGATTTGTTTATATTCCTCTGATACAAGATAATATGTTGTAAAATGAAGAATAAAGTAGCAAAGTGAAGATTGTTTCAGAGGTGTTTTTAAAAGAAATGCTTTATTTCTAAATTACAAACCTCTCACTGAAATGCATTTAGTCAAACCTATTTAGGGAATACAGGTGGAAATCCTGTGGTTGGTGTTTTGCAAAAAGCTAAAGATTGTGTTCTAATATGGAATCATTGATGAGATGTATCAACAAGGACATATTAAATTGGAGTTATGATGCCATTTGATGATTTAATATGAGACTGGAAGAACATTTCAATATGGACCAGAAATAGAAACCAGGTGTTTCCAAAAACTGGAGAACAATTAGGCTGTGTTAAATACTAGAATAATATGTACAGAAAGTTGCAAGAGCAGCTACATGGAAGCAAGAAAAAATTAGTGTCTTCTAAACCTGTGTGAGCTTGTGTACCTCACAAAGTGTCACCCATGTTTTCAGATGGAATAGACGGATTCAAGGTTTATGATCAAAGAAAACACATTCAAGCAATTATTAGGTTGTAAGCAGGATTTAACAGAACTGGGAATAAACTACTGGAAAACATTGTCTTCTACAAACTATAACTACAAATATGTACTTTAACATATACATGGCTAGTTTGATATACTTCCAAATAATATTCTGTGAAGTCAAAGCATTTAGAAACCATTTATTTTGGTGAACAGGAGTGGACTCTACAGTCATATCTCATAGCACTTGTGAAATGCTACCTATTTTTCATCTCAAATTTTGGACTTAATTATCACTAATCCATAATGAGAACATGAAATAAGTAAAAATTGAGATGATTCACATTGCATGATTAATCCTTGCACAGATTTTACAAAACTGAAATTCTAGAAAATTTCCTGAACACATGTTAATATTTAGAATAGATTAAGTATTAAATAATTAATTTCAATGTACTTTTTAATTTGCCAAATACAAACTTACAGAAGAAAATTCAAGGTTTAATTCCTAAAATTACCCCAAAAGTGCTGTTTGCNCAACCGCTGTTCTACAGATACAGACAATTATGCATTACAAAGATAAAACACTCTGACTTGTGCATAGGGGGAAGCACTGCCTGAAGTCCTTTGAAATTAAACAGCACTCCTGTGTAAGAAGGAAACTATGGGAATGGGTGTGGGGGTGGCACAGAGCAGGAGGAACAAGTGCTGAGGGTCTGGGATTCACAATCTGCGCAATTTGTCCTCTCTGCATAGGCTGCAGCACTGGAAGTGTGTTGGGAGATAACATCACATTACACAAATATACATGGGAAGTCTAGAATTCCTAGCTATGCAAAGACTATTTCCCTCCCTACTTCACTCTCTTACCATACATAACTTATTTTACAGAACTTAAGAAATGGTAAACTCTTCCACAACTTTCCTTGTATCTAAAAATTCACCTAGCAGTCTAGCTTGCTGCCAACCACTTACTCAAATCACCTGTTCAGTATGGGCCCAATTTGTGTTTTCCAGAGGGTGTTTTGGTTTGGCTGGGTTTTTATAGATGTATAACAGTATAGATTTCCTCCTGCTGGTAAATTACTGACGTGTCGTTTCATGGCTTCCTCTTCTCTGCTCTGCCTCATAGGACATCCAAACCTTTCACTTGCTGCAATCTAAAAATAACAGTGCACAAATGAACTAGTAAAATGAAATAATTCTGCATCTCAGTAAAGCTTTATGACCTGCCACCACTGTAAGAAAAAAACTGAATCTGCCCTCTTATGCAAAAAATTGGCTATGACACCTGTTACAATCACCCTTTTTGTCTTCATTTACTACCAGTATCTTCATGCTGAGCTCAACAAGACAAAACATATAAAAATACACCTTTAAGAGAAAATGAAAGCAAAAAAATGTCATATGTATACTAAAATTGCAATTTAAATAGCAAAATGCTTCTACTGGGATAACTGGTTTAAAATTTGGAAAAGAAGAGGTCTACATGAAGCTTAAAGAACTAATTAAAGATACAGTGGCTTTTAAATGTTCACAGCAAACCATTCACATTTCACTTGCAGAGGAAAATTTACCAAATATAATATAGGCTAGACATGAATATTACATTATTGTAACTTTGTGCAAGCAGCCTGTAAACTTAAGAAATCCCAAACATTAATAATAAGAACATGCATATCTGTGAGGAGGAAGAGTATTATTATTGCACTCCTCTAAACTGATTTTGCACTTCATTTTAGATAATCCCCATAGTGTCAGGTTCTCTGAATAACTTTTTAAATTTTTTTTTATTTCTTGTGATATCTTTTTTTCCTAACTAGTATCTCAACTATTATTCTAACAGTTCAAGAGAGATTTCTTGGAGAATTTTTTTGGGGAGGG